>CM054802.1:0-150073 GCA_028984105.1 Lavandula angustifolia
CTACCTCACGAGTTCCTAACATGTTTAAACTGAACTCAACTAAGCTATTACATTATATAAGGTGCATCATTCGGCCTAAAGGTTTTGGGGATCTTCAAATCTTATCATACACGAATCTCATCCCAACAATTTCCCCTATTTGTTGATGTCGAAACCTTTTACATCAAACTTCTACAAATCAATACTATACTAACCTGACAAAGACAATATCCTTCCCCTTAGATGAAAATATCCCTCTATAAGATCCTATTCATCTATTCTCAAGAAGATATCAAATCTAAACTCGACTAAACACGAGGAACAAACATAGATATAGAGAACAAGTGTGTGTGTATCCTGGTCACCGAAGTGATAAGTAGTGTTGAAACGTAAGCCCAACTAGATGACAATGAGTGATTGTCGAAGAGGTCGAAAAGAATAGAATTTCATATATGATCAAGAGATTAAAAGTAATCGGAAATTCTATCCAATCTAGATTAAGAGCTATCGAGTTAAAAGAAGAAAAACGAGCAAAATTAGAGATAAGAAAATCAAGAAAGCTGGACTTCTTGAATTGTTGTAGTCGCGCCTTAAAGTCAAGCAAATTTTTTTCCTCGGAGGTTCAAGTCCGTAGGCTCAGAGACTCTCTTTCCGGAGCTTCCCGATCTCTTCTTGGTCTTCCACATCTCTAACATCTAGTCCCTTTCTCGCAACGGCGTATCCGATCTCTTCCCCTCAATTTCCTTGGTGCATATATTTCCATCAAGAGTACAAGTAGGAGGGAGAGTCCCCAGATCTCGGTGCCTTGAGAATCCGATTGGATTGTTGGAGAGCGATCGAATTTCAAGACAGATATCCGGATCTCGAAATCATCAAGAATTATTTGAAGATCTTGTTCCGGCTCGAGATGGATCAGCTACTGTGATATCGAATGTGAAAGTCTTGATAAAATCGACCTTGATCAGCTCGTACTTGATTGATTTTCCAAGGGACCCACGTGTCCACCCTTGGATAGAGGATGCTTTTTCATGTTGTTGCCCCCGAGGTTCAAGTCCCCAAGAATTTAGACGTAGTAGGGACGCTCCTGTCCTTCTCGGGTATTCTCTCTCTACCTCTTTTTTAGTCCTCCGCCCGAGGTCCTCTAGATTTGCTAGTCCTCGCCTCTCTCTAGCTGCGGCTTGAATCTGCCGAGCCTCCTTCAAACCATGTCCAAGCCCTTTTCGCAGGCATCTCATATCTCCTTCATCCCAACTTCCCTTTGTTCCTTTGAAAGTTCAGTGGAGGGGATAGTCTCGCCGAGCTTCCGAGCCTTTTGTTCCTGCATTTGTGTCCCTAGGTCCAACCTGATTTGGACTTAGAAGCTTTAGGAATCTCAGTGAGATTTGGACTCGAGGTCTAAGCGCCCGCTTCTGGATTGCCTCGGCCACTATAGATATAGTTCGGTAGGCATTAGAGATCTGATCTCGTATGTCTATATTAGCCTTTGTCTTCTTTCCTTCTTCTTGTTCTTGGTAGTTCTCACGCCAACTTTTCATCATAGGCGATAAGAGATCATCACAATAGCAATCCACGCAAAGGAAAAACAATCCATGCAATCACGATAAGAGATCATCACAATAGGTTTAAGCCACTCAAAGGAAAACAATCCATGCAATCACGATAAGAGATCATCACAATAGCAATATCAAAGAGGTCTTTCTCATTCGGTTGTAATGGGGCTAGGACTTAGACAAATTAATGTTGGTAAGTGGTCATAGGGGGTACTAAGCTCCATTAAAAATTCAGATTCAATGTTATGCATATAAAACTCTCTCACCTCGTGCAATCAAGGCAGCTTAAACTCCCACCACTTTAGAAAATTACTTCAATGCTACAACATCATTACTATGCACCCATGCTCTTTCTTTTTCGCCACGTTCCAAATTCGCATTTTTTTGTAGAGTATTTTCGTGGCATAAACTTTCTTTTTTAGCAAACCCGGCACACACTGTCTCAATTGTACGGCATGTGACACTTTTGAATTTTTCTTATATAGAGCAGTTTTTACACTTAGACTTTTATCCAATCACTTTCTCCAAGGCATGTCTGACTAAAGGGGTAGGAGATAAATGTAATACTCTTCGCATTTTACTATCATGCACAAGAGAGTTCGTTAAAACATGCAATAACATGGGTCAAGAGAAAGTTTAAAAAGGCCTTGGCTAAAATTTTACTAACTCAAATCAAAAAACGGTCAAGGCTCAAATTGGTTCAATAAGTGGATAATGTAGGGTCGGAAATATTTTGTTGCGGCCGTGTGGCTAAAAATCCCTAGCGCCTCCTATCATTTATCACAAGTGACTCAAACATATTGCGATTTTGCGGATAAACACTCTCAAAAGAATAGTAGGAAGTGTCCTACTTTAAGGCTCAAATCTAATTTAAGTGAGTGGTTATAAATTTTCGATCCAACAAAGTTTATTTTTTGTCATCCCAAATTACATGCATATACGTGCCTAGATCTACTCTTCACAAAGTCCACAAGCAAGCATATTGAAAATAAAAGCACAAATAAGACAAGCTTGATCATAGAAAACGACACTTCAAAAATCAAAATTTTGGCATGCTTCGACACAAAATACCCCTCCTTACACTTAAACCTTGCTCGCCCCCGAGCAAGAGAGAAAAGACAAAACAGAGAGAGAAGGCAAGACAAAATAAACACAAAACATCCTCCTTACACTTGGTCCTTACCAAGTGTAAGAAACAACGAAAAATAAAGACAAAAGACAAAATAAACAAGAAAAGAAACACCCCCTCCTTACACTTGATCTCTATCAAGTGTAAGAACATGAGAAACACATAAAAACAGACTCAAAACACACAAAAAAAAAAAAAAAACGAAAAACTAAAATGGGGAAGAAAAGTCACCGGTCGCCTCGCCCGGGCAAGCGATGCAGTCTGTTTCATAACATCAAGGGCGGAGACGGTCTACTCGGCGTCCAAGGGAATCCGGATCCGTCCTAGAAGTCTGCACTTTGATCCAGCTCCTACTGGAGTAAAGGCACTCGAGACACGAGGTCCCGTGGAAAAAACCGATCTCCTGCTAGGAGTGCTGGTATAGTAGGCGAGTGTGCCTCAACAAATTCCAATCAAACAAAGATGGTGGATCTACCCTAGTCAAATAACCCGCATCATATACGACAAAGTTGCGTTCAATGAACATAGCAAGAATTTGCAAAGAGTCATATGACGACGGTGTGACTAGCAATTATGAACATGTTATGAGCTATGTTGCACTGACACTCCGAAAAAACCCGTCAGTACCGTGTCCGGACACGTGCTCGGACACGGACACGCTCGACACGTGCCCGACACGTGTCCGACACGGCAAAACGTGTCCATAAATTAAAAAAAATGGACACGTTTCCGGACACAGCGATTTGTGTGTTCGACACGAAACGGACACGTTTTTTTTTTTTTTTAAATACGTGGAACCCGCAATGCTACCTTCGGTGCGCATTGGGTAAACCCCGCTCCTTGTGCAGTAGTCTGCAAACCACACATGAGAGTTCAATCATAGGTGACAGGCTCCACAAAGTTGCTTCCCAGAGGATTTGAACTCGGGACCTATCGGTCCCGGGCTTACCTACCTTCACCAACTTTGCCATCCCAAGAGGACAACAGACACGTTTTTTGATTTAGTCTTGTAGTGGACACGGTTGAATGGGCCATGTAGTTAGAAATTAGTAAAAAGTAAATAAATATAAAATTAAATAAGTAAATGGACAGTGGGACACATATATATAATTAATAATAAGTAAATAAATATATAATTAAATACTACTTACCTTACATTAGTAATAAGTAAATAAATATATAATTAAATAATTAAATATTACTTACCTTACTAACGTATTTAGATTATCTACTTATTTTAGTATTTTACATTTTTATGCTATGATTATCTACTTATGAATTATGACTATGTCGTTTGAGTTGATCATTTGAACTATGAGTTTGATATTGAAAAACTTGACTTGATCATTTTTAAATTTAGATATATATATATACATATATATATATATATATATATATTAATAATTTAATATTTTTTATATCAGCGCCCGTGTCGTGTCCTAAATTTTTTTAAAAATGCCGTATCCCGTGTCCCGTGTCCGTGTCGTACCGTGTCCCGTGTCCGTGTCCGTGCAACCTAGGTTATAAGCAATCCACCAACCTAAGTTAATGAGGCGCCTAGTAGCCATGCACCATAGAAAATACAATTCATCGGGCACTTACCTTTTCAAAAGAAGTATTTTTTCCGGTCAAGTTGTGGGCTAAATATTGGTGGCAAATGCGAAGGGCGGGATCCTCTATAAAACTGACATGGGAACCGGAAGTGACAAACTCATCCGGGTCGCTTGGGGCGAGAAGCCTCCATGCGGCCCTTGAACCAATATAGCAAGGATCCTTACTTGGTATACCATGAAATCCCATCTCAAAATGCCCTAGCATATAGTCATCAAATGAACAAATCCCTAATCGAGCATTCCACTCGGCCACGCACAAATGATAAGTACCCCCCAAACAATCTAAACTCAATACAAGGTGTCAACAAATCTTTATCACCCTCAAAATGAAAAGTATTGAAAAACTCACTTGCAACCTCTTTGTAGCGTGGATAATGATGCGACTCAAGCAACCAAGACCAACAAAAATTTCGAAAATATTGAAAGAAAGGTCCGATTATACCTGCCGCGCGAAGGAACGTGCGGTCGAGGAGGCGGCCACTGCGGAAGTCTTTGCCCTCGCGCTCTCGTAGACGCATATTCATGTACTCGATCTCAAATTGGGAGAGAGCATGGATGGCTGCCGAAGAATCGATACGGACAACGACCCGGTTGCCATATTCCGCCGTGCTTGGAAAGCCGAAGATGATTCGGACTCGGCAAGGGATAAGTAGTTCATGTTGAAATCGTCTTTGAAATTCCCATCATGATCATCGGACTTATAGTCCGAGTCACCTTCCTCTTGGCTCGGCAACTCCCCTCTTAAGCTTTCCCTCTAATTAACGCCCTCATAATAGTTGAGTGGTGGTGGTGAATGTTGAAACTCAAGAAACGGCAACCACTCGTAGAGATCTTTAGGAGATTGAGGTGGCGGATTAGGAGGAAGAAGCACCGTCCGTACGGCTTGCTCTCCGGTTTTCTTACTTTCGAACGATGCGGTGGAGATGGTGGAGGCGTCGGCTCGGGTGTTGGTTGAGGCGTTGGCTCGAGAGTCGGTACTCGTGGCGGTTTTTGCGAGGTAGCAGCGCCCGTGTGTGTTTGTAACCTTCGTCGCGGCGGTTTTGGCAGAGAAGTAGACTCCGTGGCATAATTGGATCCGGCTTCAACTGCCATGGTTGGCGGATATGGTTCCTCATACGTGAATTCCTCCGGTGGTTGCGGTTCAATTTCAAGTTGCGGAACTTCCGGAGTTGGCGCGGCCTCCCGATGGGCAGCGGCGACATCGCGGCATCTTTGAGTCTCAAGATCAGACTGGACGGCAGCCTACCAGCGGGCAGCAATGGACAAGCCGGACTTCTTCTTCTTTGGAGGCATGGCGGTTATCTCTCGACTGTGCAGGGAGGAGGATAGTTGGATAAGAAGGTAGCTTTTAGAGAGAGAAGTAGTGGGCGGCGGTTTTTTTTGGGAGAGAAGTTATTTGAATAGTAACAAGTGGTAGGGTTCGGCCCCCTTCCCTCCTTTTATACTTGGGAATTTTGGCAATCAGGTCCTCTCAGTTATACAGTTAAGAGATCTGATCCCTCTTGCTTTTCAATTTCGCCCCCAACTTCTTCTCAACTTCAATTGACTCCAAATGTTCGTCCTTTATGCAATTGAGTCCCTAAAATTCGTTCCCCTACTACAATTGGGGTCCTTTTTATATTTCGAAAATAGCGATTAAGACCCCAAAGTCTTCTTCTCTTCGTCTTTGCTCCTCCAACTCCTTCTTCTTATACTTTAGACCCCAATTCCATACTTAGCTAAAATCTCGAAAAAAAAAAAGAAACAACACCAAGCATAAAATCAAACTAAAAATATGAAATCAAAGAAAAACGGAAAAGATATACGGGTTGCCTCCCCAAACCGCCTCTCTTTAGAGTCTTCGGCTAGACTCGCTCTTCAAAGAGTCAAATATAGGACGGAATGGACAAGCTTTTGCTCGTCCACATCTTCTATCATTGTGGCAAAGCATGATAAACCTTAAGGCGATGACCATTGACAATGAAAGTCTCGCTCGAGTCCATTTTCTCGTATCACTACGCCCCTTGCCCGGCCGCATGTAACACACTCGAAATGGACCGATCCATCTTGAGCGGAGCTTTTCTGGTATAATGCGTAGGCGTGATTGGTAAAGCAATACAAGCCGGCCCACATCAAAATTCTTCACACCGATCGCTTTATCATGCCAAGCCTTTGTGCGATCTTTTATACCTCATAGCCGCATCATGGGACTCTAACCGAATTTCTTCAAGCTCTTGAAGCCGATATTTCCTCTCCCTAGCACTTTCGGTCGATCCAAATCGACTTTCTCTCGTACCGCCCACCGTGCCTTGTGTTCCAACCGCACAGCAAGTAACATAATTTACCGAAAATTAATCTATATGGAGACATACCTAGTGGAGTTTTATAGGCTGTTCGATAAGCCCGTAAGGCTTCGTCCAACCTCATACTCCAATCTTTCCTTGACCGATTGACCGTTTTCTCCAAAATAGACTTCACTTCTCGATTTGACACTTCAGCTTGCCCATTCGTTTGTGGATGGTAAGCGGTAGAAACTCGATGGGCTACTCCATATTTCTTCATCAATGACTCGATGGTACGGTTGCGAAATGTGTTCCTCGATCACTTATGATGGCCTTTGGTACGCCCGAATTTGCAAAAGATGTTAGTTCGAAGAAACCCCGCAACCACTTTAGAGTCGTTAGTTTTTGTAGCCTTTGCCTCAACCCATTTAGAAACATAATCAACGGCAAGTAAAATGTACACGTTACCCCTTCGAACTAGGAAACGGACCCATGAAGTCCATACCCCATACGTCAAATATCTCACAAAATCTCAAAGGCTTTTGGGGCATTTCATCCTTCATAGATATATTCCCGATCATTTGGCAACGTGCACATGACTTACGCACTTATAGGCGTCAAGGTGTTGGCTCGGTCAAAAGAAACCCGCATCCAACACTTTTCTTGCGGTTCATTTTGGTCCGAAGTGTCCTCCATAAGCGGACGAATGACAATGGAATAGGATGTCGCTTTGCTCTTCTTCCGGATGCATCTTCTGGATAACTTGATCAACTCCCATTTTCCAAAGGATTGGAGAGTCGCTCTTCAATTTTGCTTTTTGGGCATGAGTGAACTCGGGTGGAAGCCGCTCGTAGGTCAAGAAATTCAAAATATTAGCAAACCAAGGTAATTTAGAAGTGTTACCTACGGTGTTCACAGGCCCCGCTCGTAGTTGTCTCTGACCGGGCAACCGAGACACTTCATGGACTCCAATCGTAAAACATTGTGCGGGCGTAAGCTTCGCAAGACCGGAAACCGTCTCGGGAACAAGGATATAAATGCTCTTCGGGAAAAGTCTCCTTAATTGGCTCTCCATCGCCTTTTGAATCAAGCGGCTCAAGTGATCCGCCACATAGTTTTCTCGCTCCTTTTTTATCCTTAACCTCCGAATAAAATTCTTGTAAGAGAAGAATCCATCGGATAAGTCTCGCTTTGTTTCTTTCTTGGCAAGGAGATGCTTGACGGCGGCATGATCGGTATACACAATGATCTTTGAGCCAAGTAAATAAGAGCGAAACTTGTCGAAGGCAAAGACGATAGCTAACGCCTCCTTTTTGTTGTGGAATAATTGCATTGTGTTGGATTTAATGCCTTGGATGCATAATAAATCACATGGCTTTCTTTTCCGGATTGTTCCCCAAAGACCGCCCCGACCGCACGCCGAAGCATCACACATAATCTCGAATGTCTTATTCCGGGCCGGGGCTTGCATCACGGAGCCGTTGTAAGCTTATCTTTAAGGATGGTGAAGGCCTCCTTACACTTAGTATCGAAATCAAATTCGACATCTTTGTGAAGTAGGCTTGTTAGTGGTTGAGCGATCTTTGCGAAATCCTTTATGAAACGCCGATAGAAGCCGGCGTGTCCTAAGAAACCACGAACTTCCTTTGGATTAGTCGGATATGGCAACTTTGCGATGGCCTCCACTTTTGCCTTGTCGACTTCTATTCCTCTTTTAGAAACAATGTGACCGAGCACTATTCCTTCGGTCACCATGAAATGGCATTTCTCGTAGTTCAATACCAAATTCTTCTCAACACATCGAGCTAGGACTTTGTCGAGGTTCTTCAAGCACGAAGTGTAAGAATCACCACAGACGGTGAAGTCGTCCATGAAGACCTCTATGCACATCTCGATGAGGTCCGAGAATATGCTCATCATGCACCTTTGAAAGGTGCCCGGCGCATTGCATAATCCAAATGGCATTCTTCGGTAAGCAAACGTTCCTTAAGGGCATGTGAACGTCGCCTTATCTTGATCTTCCTCTCGCACTTGGATTTGGAAATAGCCGCTATATCCGTCCAAGAAGCTAAAATAGACTTGCCCCGCAAGTCTCTCGAGCATTTGATCGATAAATGGAAGCGGGAAATGGTCCTTTCGAGTCGCCGCATTGAGCTTCCTATAATCGATACACATGCGTCATCCCGTTACTAAGCGTACCGGAACCACCCGTTCTTCTCATTCTCGACAACTTGGAATCCGGACTTCTTGGGCACGTGTACGGACTTACCCATTTGCTATCCGATATGGGATATATAATTCCCATTGATAAGAGCTTTAATACTTCTTTCAAAGACGACCTCCCACATGTTCGGATTGAGTTTTCTTTGATGGTCTCGGAAAGGTTTGCTATCCGGCTCCATGAGGATAGAGTGTCGGGAAATGTCCGGACTTATGCCTGTGATGTCGGCTAAAGTCCATCCTATGGCTTTCTTGTGCTTCTTCGTAATCTCCAACAACGCCTTCTCTTGATTTTCATCAAGTTCTTTATTAATGATGACGGCAAGTGTCTCATTGTCTCCGAGATAGGCATACTTCAGTTTGTTGGAAGTGGCTTAAATTCCAGCTTTGGTGCCTTGATGATCGACGGCGGCAGCAGCTTTTTTCAAGAGTCCCGGCCCGGGCAAACGAGACATGCTACCGACGCTTGTAATTCTCGAGTTGCGTATAAAGCCGAGATGCTCTCTCCGATCTCTTCGTCCCTTATACCTTCGAGGTCTGATTCGGCCGGTCCTCGAGTCAAGGTGACTTCCATTTTGTCCCCGCACCACATACGCCTCAAGATATTCTTGGACAATGCATCAATGGAGTCGGTAGGAAAAAAGCATTCTCATTTTCATAATCGTAGGGCTTCTTAAGTGCTCGGATATCCTATGAACATAAGTTTCATTATGGTATGCCACACTTATCGAACCCTCATCCACATTAATTATTGCCTTTGTAGTCTTTAAAAACGGCCTACCTAATAACACTCCCAGCTTCCTTCAACTTGCCTATCATTTGTGTCAATTACATAGAAATCAACCGGATAGAAAAAGTTGTTGATTCCCGACCAAAAATGTTTTCAAGTAAACCAACCGGGAGCAACGCATGACCTATCCGCTAATTGAATAATCACCTTAGTGGATATTAACTCACCTCCTACCAATTGATTATATACGAGATAAAGGCATTACATTTATAGATGCACCTAGATCACACATGGCTTGTTTAATCATGACATCACCCATCAGACAGGGAAGTGTGAACATACCTGGGTCGGCACATTTAGCAGAAAGTATTTTTTGTATAATTGTCGATACTGTGTGATCGAATAAAACCTTACAGGACTTGGGAACTTTTCCAAAGAATGAAATCCTTCACAAATTTCCCGAACTTTGGGATCTTTACGGCTTCAAGGAAAGGGATATTTATCTCCAATTTCTCGAACAACTTCATGTAATCCATGCTTTCCTTGTTTGGCATTCTCTTCCTTTCCAAAGCTTCGGGAAAGGGTGGCGGAATCAGATTTTCATGCTCTGATTGGCCAGTCTGGACGTCCTCCTCATCTCTTTCTTGTTCTGGATCTTCAGCATACTGCTCCTTCGAGCTTTCTGATTGTAGAGGTTGTTTTGCAGCCTTCTTCTTCTCTGCTGACTTCTCTGGGTGTCTCGCCCGTACACGAGGCCAGGTAGTTCCTTCCCTCCACGCAGCGTAATCCGATTGTAGTTATGGGCATTCGGGTTTTGGCCGAAGTTTGAGCCGCAAGCCGTCCTTGAGAAGTCTTTATTTCCCGAATGGCGTAATTTAGTTTATTCATCTCGCTTCGCCAAATTCTCCATTGTAGCTTGCTGATCCTTCTTTGTCTCGGTTGAGCTCCCGCCGTATTTGTTGTTGAAATGCGGTGGTGTCCTTATGCGAAGAAACCATTTCGAGCAAACGCTTTTCTAAAGGGCTCTGTTGCTCCGACCGGGCGGGTGGGACATTCTGTTGCTGAAACTGCCTTTGATGCGGGGTCTTGTACATCTGCTGATAATTATTCTAATTAGGATGTTGATAAGGCTGTTAATAGCCTTGTTGCTGCCGGTATGGTTGTTGAAATTGGGTTTGAGGCGGATTTCTCGCTTGAAAATGCTCTTCCTAAGTTGCTTCCAACGGAGGTTCGGATGAACCCCTTGTTGCCCGCTCCAATTTCCAGCGGCGTGTACTTCTTCTCCCGGACATTGCAGTGACGTATGCCCTTTCTCTCCTCATGCTCCACATGCATGATCGGCATTTGACCGACTTGGGGCAGGAGCGTTCTGCTTGAGTATCAAGTCGAGCTTATCTTGCAACAGGCTAGATTTTGCCTCCAATTTATTATCGATCTCATCCATGTAGTCGGAATGAGACAAATTTACAGCTCTCCTTGTTGGTCTTGGCCCTTTATATTGTGAGGTAGACTCCGCAAGCCCTTCGATTATATTTCTTGCATCTTCGTAGAGGCTTGTGTGGAAATTTCCTCTCAGACCGATATCAACCATGGCTTTTGCTTCGTCTATCATCCCTTGATAGAAAATTTGTAGAAGCTCCACATCCAAATAGCCATGGTTCGGACAACTATCGACAAGTCGTCCAAATTTTTCCCAGTATGCGCCGAAAGTTTCGTCGACTTCTTAAGCGATCCCTGAAATCTGCTTCTTTAATGCATTTGTCTTTGATTGCGGGAAATACTTCTTCAAGAAAACCGGACGCATCCGGGCCCACGTTGTTATTGTGTTTGGCTTTAGACTTGAGAACCATGATTGTGCTCCATCTTGAAGAGTGAATGGAAAAGCCTTGAGCTTGAAAGCATCCAGATTGTCTTGCCTGTGCAGATTGCAGACTTGGTTGAACGAGGCCAAAAAGGAATTTGGGTTCTCTTTCGTCCTTCCATAAAATTTCGGCATGGGCAAATGACCATGTTCAGCTTGACATCTATTTGTTCGGTAGTTGTGATTTGGATTGGACCGGGAAGGTCCGCCCCCATGTCAAACGATCCGGTATTCATCCTCAAGGGTTGTGGATTGTGCACTTCGTCCTCCATCTCTTCCTCCTCTGATTCTGAGCTAGTTACTGGAGTATTATGCCTTGTTTTGTCGAACAAGACAGTTTTCTGCTCCGAAGTCGCCGATCTCGATCACCGACGTTCGTTCTGTCTCTCCCGACCGGGCAGCTAACACGTTTTCGCCTCGGATAGAATTTGTTGCTTTTGCAGCCTTTGTCCTCTTCCTATTCCTCTTTGTTGTTTTCTCGACCTCTGGATCAAATATGAGGTTAGGGTTGGAAGACCTGTTCATGCAACACTTATACGAACAAAAAGATTAGTAGAAAATAATAAAACTAGATAACACCGTTCCCCGGCAACGGCGCCAATTTGGTGATCGTTGTATCGCACCAAATAATCCCCGCAAAAATAGAGAATTATATCGCATAGTCTACAGTGGTATCGAACACGGGGAACTGAGGACTAGACATATTATTTTTTTTTACTTATCTTGGGTTTTGGTTAGCAACCACGCAAGTTTCGGAATCTTACCTAAACTAAGAAATTGTAAAAACCGCAAGAAATATAAAAACTAAAAACCGAAATAAAACGGTTTTAACTAGGCAGATAAGAGACGGGTCCAAACAGAATATTCACACACACGTATTTCCAATCATCGGCACATAAAATGAATGAATCTCATGAATCAACTAGTTATAGATTACCGTAACTTAAACCGCATAATCCTCACTCCCACTTACTTAATCGGGTAACCGCCATGTTGGGCATCGAAACGGCTACTTCCCTAATTTAGCTACAACCTACGTTGTTGGGCAATCAATAGATTTAATAGCTAAACAAAGATTATCGAACTAAGGGAGCCTAGTATAGGAGCCTACTAATATGTTGGGCATCTAATAGTCTCCTACCGGTTTAATCCAACTACTCTTTCGAATAATTTTGCTACTTACCTAGCCTTGTTCCACGAGAAACGATGGAAGTACTAAGTTAGCTACGGACCGGCAACCTAGGGTGATCAAGCCTAAATTACTAGCCGATTAAATAAATCGAATTAACCCGAAACCCTTTGATTAATTATTAGCACCTAAGCATCATGTACTATTCACGTGTGCGTTTACATCCCGCCGACCACTAAAAGTTTAGCTACTCATGAAACCGTCCCGACGCACGTATAAGACACCGTGCGAAATGTAACATGCATCATTTGTAATCCTAACCCTAGCATGCACGAAAACTAATTAACGTAAAGACAATGAACTAAAAACTAAGAACGAATACGAACTAAAATTCAACTAAGCATAAACCGAATTAAAACACAAATTGCAACTAGATTAAAAGTACCATGCCTTCGGTCTTTCGAAACGGAAATAAAACGAGAAAAGAAACTAAACTAATGTTCGAACATAAAAAAAAACTAAAATACTGAAGTACGAAGTGTTTGTTTCATCAATCTTAAACTACCGTCTCGCATAAACCGGATCGGAATGGTTGAAGGTTGTATTCTTCTCGTCGGCGGTCGGTGGTTCGGCTTCGGGCAGTGATTCGATTTTGGCTTCGCGGCGGTAGCTTGTCTGGATCGGAAAGGATGAGTCTCCCAAGGGTGTGGAAAGGTATGCACGCGCGTCTCCCCTCTCTCAATTTCGTGCTTCCTCCTTCTTTTATAACCTCTAGATCATATCTAGGGTTTCTTGTTAGATAAGGAAAGGATCTTGATAGATATGGAAATATCTAATCCTTCCTTATCCTTCTTCTTTCCTTCCTCTCTCTTTCCTTTCTTTCCCTTCTTCTTTCCTTCTTTCTTTCTAGGCCAAAACCCGCTCAAAATATCGCCATTCCAAACTGTAATTCGCATCGCCACCTCATCTCCAAGTGTCGTGCCAAATCAGCCTATTTTCTCGCATAACTACCAATAAAAGCGTCGCCCGTACGCTTAGGGAGACTTTTCGGACGTAAATAATTAGGTACGAAATCGACTCATCAACATATCAAAAACGACCATCTTCATTTTGAATGATACCGTAGAGATTCTCTCTTTTTTCGCATGGAAGCAACTTTGCATCGAGCGGGTACAAGGCCGGGCGGCTTCTCATTGATCGAGGTTTAGCGAGTAGGTAAGGGGTTATTCAAACTCCAATACCATGTTGAGTTGACTTCCTCTGATTCCTCGGACCTTTTAATGAATTATCTCGTACTCCATTCTTCAGAGATATCAGTTCGTGGCTCGAATTCCAGTGCAGATTTAGTGGTTTGTAACTAACCCAACTGAGTTCTTGAGGCCGCGTTCTTCGGCTGAACGACAGATGATCTGAACCCTATCAGCTACTGAACTCTCGCTAGCCTACTGAGTTCCTAACATGCTGAACTCAACTAAGCTATTACATTATATAAGGTGCATCATTCAGCTATGGTTTTGGGATCTTCAAATCTTATCATACTGAATCTCATCCCAACAATTTCCCCCTATTTGTTGATGCCGAAACCTTTTACATCAAACTTCTACAAATCAATACTATACAACTGACTAAGACAATACCCTTCCCCTTAGATGAAAATATCCCTCTATAAGATCCTATTCATCTATTCTCAAGAAGATATCAAATCTAAACTCAGCTAAACACGAGGAACAAACATAGATATAGAGAACAAGTGTGTGTGTATCCTGGTCACTGAAGTGATCAGTAGTGTTGAAACATAAAGCCCAACTAGATGACAATGAGTGATTGTCGAAGGCCGAAAGAATAGAATTTCATATATGATCAAGAGATTAAAAGTACGTAAATTCTATCCAATCTAGACTAAGAGCTATCGTAGCTAAAAGAAGAAAAAACAGAGCAAAAAATAGAGATAAGAAAATCAACTGGACTTCTTGAATTGTTGTAGTCGCGCCTTAAAGTCTGCAAATTTTTTTCTGGACGTTCAAGTCCGTAGGCTCTGTAGACTCTCTTTCTGAGCTTCCTGATCTCTTCTTGGTCTTCAACATCTCTAACATCTAGTCCCTTTCTCGCAACGGCGTATCCGATCTCTTCCTCAATTTCCTTAGTGCATATATTTCCATCAAGAGTACAAGTAGGAGGGAGAGTCCTGAATTCTGGTGCCTTGAGAATCTGATTGGATTGTTGGAGAGCGATCAAAATTTTAGCACAGACATCCGGATCTGAAATCATCAAGAATTATTTGAAGATCTTGTCTGGCTCAGATGGATCAGCTACTGTATATCAGATGTAGAAAGTCTTGATAAAATCGACCTTGATCAGCTCGTACTTCTGATTGATTTTCCAAGGGACCCACGTGTCCACCCTTGGATAGAGGATGCTTTTCATGTTGTTGCCCTGAGGTCTGCGTCTGAAGAATTTAGACGTAGTAGGGACGCTCATGTCCTTCTCAGGTATTCTCTCTCTAGCCTCATTTTTAGTCCTCTGCCCGAGGTCCTCAAGATTTGTTAGTCTCGCCCTCTCCTTAGCGGCTTGAATCCGGCGAGCCTCAACGGTCCATGTCCAAGCCTTTTTCGCAGCATCTCATATCTCCTTCATCCCAACTTCCCGTTCCTTTGAAAGTTCGGTGGAGGGGATAGTCTGCCGAGCTTCCGAGTCTTTTGTTCCTCTACCGTGTCCCTAGGTCCAACCTGATTTGGACTTAGAAGCTTTAGGAATCTCAGTAGATTTGGACTTCGAGGTCTGAGCGGCAGTTCTGGATTGCCTGGGCACTATAGATATAGTTCTGGTAGGCACTAGAGATCTGATCTGTATGTCTATCTTAGCCTTTGTCTTCGTTCCTTCTTCCATTTCTTGTAGTTCTCACGCCAACTTTTCATCATAGGCGATCTGCTCAGCTGGCGTTCTGAACTTAAGCTTTTTATCTTTGGGTGGACTAGGAGAGGCCAAGGCTTTTCCTTTGCCTTTAGCAGCTGACCTGACTGGCTCATCTTCAGTTAATTCTTCAAAGAACTAACTCATTTCAGTTACTACCTCGTCAGCTGGCTCTCCCGAGCCTTCTCCCTTTTTCTCTCTTTTCACCCTTTTTCTCTTCCTCATTGCTTGGCACGCCTCTTCAGCCTTTTAGTAGGGTCGTAGTTGTTTCCTTCTACTTCCTTCCCCCTTTTTGGCATTATTCCAATTGATTTACCAAGGCAGCTGACCTTCGCAAAGAAGGTCCCGCTACCGAGAGACCGATAGATTCGAGTTTTGCTCCAACATTCCCAGCCGACATCGCATACTCGGCCCAACGCTTATCATGCTATGTCCGAACGGATTTGAGTACATCGATTTTGAAGCTTCAGCCCGTCGTATGAATGTTTATGTCTTTGACATCAGCAGCTTGATATCTGGACTGCTTAGGCTTGGGCTGAGACGTAGACGGTGTAGACATGATTGCACCTAATGACGGTGGTGGAGGTGGTGACTCAATGGTCCTCCTATACCAGTATAGGGACTATCCTTAGGTCAATGGTCTCAACAAAGAGATCCCAGTGTAGGAATCTGAGACGCATTTGGACCCTAGCCCTAAATGCTATGTCTACCATATCAGAAGGATCCAGTATCTCGGGAATCTGATCCGCGGCCTCTTCAATAGCTCTGAACTGAGCTATCAGCACTGAAGTCGAAATAGATGTGGAGACCTCAGTCTGAGGTATGTCAATAGGTAGATCTGACTGAGTCTCCTCTAAGTGTATCCGCTTGACTTTGTCTGTCAGAGTCGCATCTTCTTTACCGGACTTTGAGTTTTGGACGGATACTATCTCAGGACTAATCACTGCTGACGGTTCAACCTTCTTCAATAGTTGTCTCTTCTTCTGCTGAGTTGGGCAAGGATCCTGAGTGGATGAAAGTGAACGCTTCTCAGGACTTCTCAGCTGCAGCCGCATTTAAGAACTTGGTATTCTTCTTATCAAAAGAATATGCGGTCAAGGCGATTCTCCCTGAAAGCAAGTAGTCTTTTATCGAATCGATACTTTGCTCCCGTAGAGAAGTTTGCCTTTTGGAATCGCTGCATATAAGTCTTGTCTTCTCCCAAGATAAATTTCTAAGTTTGTGCCTTGTATTAAGGATAGCTCTTCTAATGCGTGATTAATTATTTTGATTAGTAGTGATTTACAATCATCTTCCCTCATTAGTAGTCATTTACAATCATCTTCCCGATTTGTAGTGATTTGGTATTATATACATTAATGTTGTATTGGGTTTAGGAGATAGTTCTCGGTCTAGAAAGCTCTATTTAAAGGAGCTCGTTGTAATTCTTATTAAGTTAAATCATTATATACAACTTTCTTATATGGTATCGTAGCTCCTTACTCTCACGATACTAAGCAATCCGTCCCAATAATTTCTTGTCATCATGTCCACCGATTCATCCTCTTCGCCTCCATCTACCCTAGTTGTTGTTGCCAACCATTTGAACAACTCCCACATACTCGATCACTCTAACTACATTTCATGGCATTCCCAAATTGAACCAACACTTCATGGGCATAATCTCTTCGGCTATGTTGATGGAACGATCAAAGTCCCAAAGATATGATCCCAAATCTCCTTCCTTCCGAATACGATTTTCGGTTTAGAAAAGATCAATTAGTTCTAGCTGCCTTGCATCTCTCTCTCACTCCGCAAGTTCTTCCACTTGTCTCCACTGCCACAATTTCCACTGCTCTATGGTCCATTCTTTCTCGTACTTATGTAAGTCGTTCTCGTGCTCGTGTGATGTAATTAAAACATGATATTTCTCACGCTTCTGTTGGTTCACGAACTATTTAGGAACACCTTTATTACATGACGTCCGAAATTGATGAGTTAACTATGATTGATGGACCTTTATCTGATGATGACGTAACTTTATATGTCTTGAATGGACTTGGCCCTACTTATCATGAAATATCTACATCTATTCGAACACGTGAATCTTCTTTGTGCTTTGCATTTGGGTTGATCTTCTTAGTTCACAAGAAATCATTCTAAACAATGCCGGAAGAGAAAGTGCTACCATTGTAGCATCATCCAACATGGCAAGTTCTTCGACTCGCTCCCTCATCCGGTCGATCTAATCCGTGAGAGAATCGTGGACGCCGCTCCTTCAATCAAAATTGTGGTCGTGGTTCCTTCCAAGGGCGTGGTCAAGGAAATCAACGAAATGGTAGTTTTCGTAGCATAGTTTATTTCCAACTTTGTGATCAACTCCGGCATACGGCACGTAGTCGCCGACAACTATCTCCTATTGCCAATTTTGCTCGTTCACCATCTCATACGCAGCCTTCCATTTCATCGCCTAATCGAGCTAATGGACTCGGGGTCTCACACAATATGACAAATGGTCTTTTAAATCTTTCTCTTCACTCGGAGTATGACGACACAAATGAGGTGCAATTTGTCGATGGAACCGGAGAGCCAATTACTCATTCTAGTATTTCATTTCTTAACTTTCCTACTCGCAAGTTTTTGCTGTCTAATGTCCTCTCGCGTTCCGACGGCTAAGCAAATTTTTTGTCAGCTCATCAGCTCACTAAAGCTAATAATGTTTCGGTTGAATTCTTTGCCTCTCATTTTGTTGTGAAGGATCATCTCACGGGGCGCCTCTAACACGAGGAAGGTGTAGCAACGGCATTTATCATATTCAAGCTCCTTCCTACTTTTTGTAGTCAGAGTCTAAATTTGCTACACTTAGAGTTCGCAGCTTCAAGTCATGTTTGGCATTCACGCTTAGGACATCCGTCGCCTCCTCTTAGTTCCTTTATTATTCGTAAATTTCAATTACCTTTGTCGTCTTTGAATAAATAATTGGATGATACTTGTGAGTCTTGTTGCATTAGCAAATCTCACAAGCTTCTGTTTTATGATTCCTATTTTAAAGCTTTACATCCTCTACACTACTTGTTTGCTGATATATGGGGCCCAACACCTACTCCATCTATTGATTATTCTCGTTATTATTTTCTTGTGGTTGATTTATTTACCAAGTATTGTTGGCTTTTTCCAATGCAATCTAAGTCGCAAGTTAAAGAATTTTTTCAAAATTTCAAACCTATTGTGGAGAAGCGCTTTAATTATGTTATCAAGAATTTCTTTTCACCCAATGGTGGTAAGTTTATGGTGCTTCGCCATTATTTTATCGTACATGGCATTTCTTGGCTTACTACGCCTCCTCATACAACCGAGCAAAATGGTGTGTCCGAGAGACGCCATCGATAAATTATTGAATGTAGACGAGCATTTTTGTATTATTTTGGCCTTCCTACTACTTTTTGGTCTTATGCTTTTCAAACGACAGCCTATCTTATTAATCGAAGACCTATGCCTATTCTTGACAATAAAAGTCCATATAAGGTTTTTTTTACTCAATCACCAAATTATCTCGAAACTACAAAGCTTTGGTTGCATTTGTTTTCCATGGTTGAAGCCGTATTCAAATGGAAAGTTGGCCAATCCATCTCGACCGTGCATCTTTATCGGCTATAGCACATCTCGAAAGTTCTTATCGCTGCTTTGATTCAAAACCAATTGGATCTTTATCTCTCGTCAGTGCGTTTTTTGGAGACAACATTTCCTTCTCCCGCCGCTTTTTTCCAGCCTTACCTCTACATCCGTTTCTCAACCGTAACAACACTCTCAAACTTCTTATCCATTGTCGTCTATTAGATTTACTCCCCGAGCACCACCCTCTCCACCCTCTCCATCTCGATCCTACTCCCCGATCAGCAACCCACACGCTCTACTAAGTCTACACCGTCCCCTCACGCCTCGCTCTAGATTCTCGCTCAAAACCATGACTCTAACAGCTCCACAACCTCATTAGACACTATTTCAACACCTATCCACCAAGAACCGCATGCGGTACCCTTGCACACACAATATGTGCACATGCAACCAAAATAATTTTTTCAAACCAAGGAAATTAAATGTTGCCACAAAGCATCCTCTTCCACAAGACATAGAGCCTACATGTCTTTCTCAAGCACTCTCTCATTCCTAATGGCGTGATGCAATGGCCGGTGAATTCAATGCTCTTCAACGTCATGGTACTTGGGATCTTGTCTCACCTCCACCTAATTCCAACATCATCGATTGGAAGTGGGTCTTTCGTATCAAGCGCAAACCCGATGGAACTATTGACGTATTAAGGCTCGCCTTGTTGCTAAGGGCTTCCATCAACACCTTGGTATTGATTATCACGAAACATTCATTCCCGTTGTTAAGCCCGCCACCATTCGCACGGTTCTTTCTTTAGCTCTTAACCTCAATCGGCCCCTTCTCACTTGGATATAAGCAACGCATTTCGTCACGGAATCTTGATGAACCCGTCGACATGTCGTAGCCTCCGGGGTTTGTTGATCGATCGGCCCCTTCTCATGTCCGCTTGTTACGAAAGTCCCTCTATGGTCTTCGACAAACACCTCGTGCTTGGTATCATGAATTAAGCTCGTGTCTTCTATCTTTTTGGATTTACACAAGCTCGATCCGAAACATCGTTATTCACACTCCAAAGAGACAATCTCCCTCTCATTGTGCTCGTTTATGTAGATGATCTCATCCTCACGGGTTCTAGTTCATCACGTATTTTAGCTCTTGCTCGCTTCTCAAGAGCAAATTTGTACTTAAAGACCTTGTCCCTTTGTCCTATTTTCTTGGTATTGAGGTATCTATCTCGCAAGGATGGTCTCTTTCTTTCTCAACATAATTATATTGTTGATGTCCTATGCCGTTTTAAGATGGTGGTGCCAAGCCTGCCTCTCTACACCTCTTGGCTCCACACAAGTTGCTTCCTCTTATCGTGTTAATCCACTACTTATCTGAGTGCAATAGGCGCCTTTCAATATCTCACGCCACACGGCGTGACATTGCCTTTGGTGTTAATCGCTGCTCGCTTAATGCGGAATCCAATTGATTCCCGATTGGGGATCAGGCCAAACGACTACTACGTTACTTGAAAAGTACTATTCATCATGGACTTCTCCTTCGCCGTTCCGATTCTCTTACTCTCACCGCGTACTCCGACTCGATTTTGGTGGCGATCTACGTGATGGACGATAAACCTCTACATATATTGGGTTTCTTGGGTCTAATCCAATTTCTTGGAGGTCCCGCAAAAAAATCCGTTGTCGCTTGCTCCTTTACCGAAGCGTAATATCATGCACTTGCTACGACTGCTTCTGAGGTTTGTTGGGTACAGCATTTATTTCAGGAACTTGGTATTTCCTTGTCGCCCACTCCCCATCTTCTTTGTGATAATGTTAGTGCAACTCACCTCACTTTACATTCTATTATGCATTCGCGTATGAAATATATTACTCTTGACATTCACTTCGTACGAGATCTCTCTCGCCAAGGGTCTTGTAGCGCTTTCTTATGTGAACACACTCGGGATTAATTGGCGTACCTACTTACCAAGTCATCGCCTTCGAAGTTTCTTCGATCCAAAATCTCTGTTGCCGATGGAATACCGATTTTTGCAGGGGCGTATTAAGGATAGCTCTTCAAAATCGTGATTAATTAATTTGATTAGTGGTGATTTACAATCATCTTCCCTGATTAGTAGTGATTTACAATCATCTTCATGATTTGTAGTGATTTGGTATTATGTACATTAATGTTGTGTTGGTTTAGGAGATAGCTTCTGATCTAGAAAGCTCTATTTAAAGGAGATCTATGTAATTCTCATTAAGCTAAATCATTATATACAACTTTCTTATACCTTGAACTCAGACACGAAAAACTCTGTCCAGTTCACCTGGACGCCATCCATAATGGTCATCATAATCTGAATGCGGATTCTGGAGAGTTGATCATAGGATCTGGCTGAACTGGTGAATATATGATTGACAATGTATGCAAGGCCTCGGTATTCAGGGAGCATCTGATTATTGGGAAATGCTGCTTTGAACATGATGTCCTTCTTCCCACTGAACTGGCAGAGGTACTTGTTGATAGACGATTCCTTGTACCCAATGGTTAGATCCCTGTGTTCAGAAGCTGAAAGTTATGCTGAAGGCATTCAGCTACGTCCATGTCAACAATCTTTTCCTCCCAGTTGTTTTTACTCGTTTCTTGCTTGTACGAGATGCAAGAAATCTCCCGGAGGTTCTTGCTCCGGCAAAGATTCATATAGAATTCCGCTACTTTTTTTTTTTTTTTGATTCATAGAACCCGCACTCGCTACCATCGGTGCGCACCGGGTAAACCACGTTCCTTGTGCAAGAGCTCGCAAACCACACAGAGGGTTCACCACCCTTAATGTGACAAAGGTGACAGTAACACCTAGCGGTCTTGGTGGGAATTAACCCGGACCTATCGGTCCCGGCCACCCACCTCGACCGCTAGGCCATCCCAAGGGGACATAATTCTCGCTACTTGTCTGGGAGGCAGCTGGGTAGGAACCCGAGAGAGGAGTTCCCCGAAGATCGACGACCGAAGAGCATCAAATACGGGCTCCATACGCTTGATTCCACACAAACGAAAAGCGAGTACGGCTCGAATAAGACTCTCTCGTGACGGAAGATCTCCTCCATATTAGACGGAATCGTAACCTCGTTACTTGGTGAAGACGCCATTGAGTAATTTACTAGATCTGCAAAACAACCATTAGCACTTGAAACTAGAGTAAATTAGTGTTTAGCAAAATAGATTAAAGAGATTTTCCAAAATGATTGTGCTTGAATGTGGTAGATTTCTAATGCAAGTATGCAGAGCACAAACTTTGATCGAAAATGGCAGAAAAGTAACTTACGAGTATGGATAATATATATATATATATATATATATATATATATATATAATAATGAGTATGAACAATTTTTATCAGCACATGGTTGAGATTAATTTGAATTTTAGTCATGGACGGCTCAGATTAAATGATATAATAGGTTCTGAATACGGTGCCGCCTAAAATCTCGACCTACGTATACTAGCGATTAAAAGGTAAGGTGAGATGACATGCCTTTAATGCGCCGCAGTCTGCTTATGGAATATCGTGCTTTTAATGAAAATGATTTTATTAATGACATCTTAGGAATATTAATGGCGGGAAATTAAATGCAACAACGTGCTGAAAGTAATATGCTGAAAAAATACTCATAACATATCAGCTGAACATAGTAGTCAACTGATACCACTGTATAGATGCTGAGTATGTCAGCACTCCTTACTCAGTAGTACTGAGAGTAAGTTTCCCCTTACCGAGTACTTCCGGGATCGTCTTACTGAACTGAGTCAGTATAATCCAGTAGACCTAGTTTTACTGAGAATTTGTTGAATCTGGTCTCAGCTAGAGGTTTGGTCAGTATGTCGGCTCTTTGATTAAGTATGGATTTTTCCATTGTGATATCTTTCTTTTCGACATGGTCTCGGATGAAGTGATGTCGTATGTCCACGTTCTTGCATCTTGTGTGAAGAACAGGATTCTCTATGATTGCAATAACACTGGTACTGTCGCAGTAGCTCGGCACTTAATCTTAATATATATTGTAGTCTCTCAACTGTTGTCGCAGCCATGGGATCTCGAGTGCAATAGCTTCCGACGCCGTATATTCAGCTTTAGTAGTGGATGTAGCTACTGAGTGTTGTTTCTTTGAAAACCAAGATATGAGCTTGCTACCTAGGAACTGACACGTTCATGAAGTTCATTTCCTGTCAATTCATCCCAAATAATCAGCATCAGAATAGCATTTAGTTCCAGATTATCATCAGGATACCATAACCCAACACCAAGTGTTCCTTTTAGGTAACGGAGAATCTTCTTTGCTGAGTCGATATGACTTTGTTTGGGATTCGTCTGAAACCTTGCACATACACCTACAACATAAGTTATATCAGGTCTGCTGGCATTTCAATATAGTAATGAACCAATAATAGCACTTTATCAAGATCAATCTTGAGATTTGTGTTCATGAGTATCTTTACTGATTTGCTGGATTCGCAGCCGAATTTCTGGATGAGATCTCTAGTATATTTTACTTGATTAATTAATATTCCTTTCTTTGATTGCTTTCACCTGAAGTCCAAGGAATAATTCATTTATCCCATCATAGACATCTCGAATTTATCTTTCATCATCTTCTTGAATTTTTGACACATGGTTACATTCTTAGATCCAAAGATGATATCTTCCACATAGATCTGCACTAGTACAATGTCATTTTCTAACTTGATACTGAATAGGGTGCAATCTATCTTTCCATTTTGAAAACCTTTATGAAGTTGAAAGTCTGAGAGGGTATCATACCAAGCTTTGGGTGCTTGTTTTAATCCATAAAGAGCTTTCTTGCATTTGTATACTTGATGTCCCTGCAAAAAGCTGGGAGGCTGTTCTACATAGACTTCTTCCTTTAGTACGCTGTTTAGGAAAGTCGACTTGACATCCATCTGATATACTGTGAACCGCTGATGAGTTGCATAAGCCAGAATGACGAACGGCTTCCAACCTTGCGACCGGAGCAACGCTTTCATCAAAGTCTATCCCTTTAGATTGACAATAAACTTTGGCAACTGGTCTGACTTTGTTCCTGATGATGATATTGTTTTCACCTCGCTTGCTTTTGAAAACCCACTTAGTTCCTATACATGTTGATGCTTGGGTCTGTCTACAAGCTCCCAAACGTCGTTTCTGTTGAGCTCTTCTGGATAGCGGTGATCCAGGCCAAGATCCTTCAGGCGCCATCAATCGATTGAGATTTTTCAAGCAAACAAGAAACATGAGTATAGAGCATTTTCTCCTTGACAACTGGATCTTGTCTTAACGCTTGGCCGGGCGGGTCTCCGATTATAAGATCTGAAGTATGAGCATCTAACCAAGAACGACGGTGTCTGGTTCCTTCTTCTGATATTGATTCTGCACATATAGTTGATGCTGACTTCTTCAACATCTTGCTGAGAGTTTTGTTTCCTGTTCTCAGTAGTAAATTCAACAACATGAGGTCTTTCCTCCACGCAAAGGGTTCGGTAATTAAAGACCCTAAAAGCTTTGTTGACCCTAAAGTATCCTAAGAATACTCCTTGGTTTGACTTGCTATCAAACACCTTTAACTGATCCTTTCCATTATTGTGAATAAAACACGACCAACCAAAGATATGGAAATGCGAAATAGAAGGCGTTCTCCCTTTCCATAATTCGCATGGTGTCTTCATGTGCATCTGAGTCAATAAAGAGCAATTCTGAGTGTATTAGGCTGTGTCAGTAGCTTCTGCCTAAAAACTTTGATGGTAGACTCCGAACTGCGAGTAGTGTTCTTAATCGTTCTTTCGAAAGTGTTCTCGTTCTTTCTTTTAGCAAGACCATTCTGGGTGAGGTGTACGTGCAGCTGAAGTTTCATGTTGAATTCCTTCAGCTTCGCAGTAGTGTTTCATCACTGAGTTTAGAAACTCTGTTCCACGATCTGTGCGTATTCGTTGAATCTTGATATCCTTCTCGACACTCAATAGTTTCAGTAGCTTTGGCGCTTCGCTTTGATGTCGAATTATTGGCGATGAAAATCACCCATGTGTATCTTGAATAGTTATCAATGACTACAAAAGCATATTTCTTTCCTCTGATCGTCATTCAAGAAACTGGCCCAAATAGATCCATGTGCAAAGCAATCCAAGGATCCCATCGGTAGGAGGTGAGAGAATTGGGCGAATGCCCCGGATTTGGTTTGCTTTCCTTTCAGCCATGCTTCACCATTGTTATGTTTCTTGAATACTTTGTTGGGCGCCCTGACTTTAGCATCTCTTGCTAGCTTGTTCATCATTTTGAAGTTTAGATGACTTAATCTTCTATGCCACGCCACGTTGTTATGTCATCTCGACTTTGTATCCGCTAGGAAGCGTGCTTTAGGTTCAAGTGGTATTCCAATCCGCATAGTAGACATTTCTTCTCCGCGAGCCTAATAACACATTTTTTCCCCGTAGATTTGTTAAAAACGTCACAAAAACCTACGTCAAAAGTCACTTTATTGGAGTTATCACATTATTGACTAACCGAAGGGAGATTATGTTGAAGTCCTTCGACATAAGATACTGGGAACTATTGTAGTCCATATTTTCAATGTTTCGTAACTCCTTGTATATTCTTTGGAGTTGTCACCAAAATCAATTCTGCTCCTTCTTGCTAAACGTAGTTGGTCAACGCATTCTTTTGATACGTCATATGCCTTGAGCATCCGCTATCCACGATCCAAGGGTCCTTTAACACCCGCAAAAGAAGGACAAATTCAGGTACCCTTTGGGTTCAGGTTGGGTTCTTAGATGTTAGTGGATTTTGGATCCAAATCCGCTTTGATAACCCTAGTGGTTTCGCAGTTCTTCTTACCCTTGTTGTCAGCTTGATCTCTTTGGTGAGCCGGGAGATACTAAATTCTCGTTTCCTCCGAGGTTCGTGTTTCTTCTTCTTTTGTTGAACCTTTGGAGTATGGTTTTTGGGCTCATAATAGTATGATCCATACCGAGCTTGATGAGTATACTCGTGGATGACAATACCGATCCGCCCATCTCGACTCTCTTGGTTCCCCCCGAATCGGATCCGGGTGTTTTAGGGCTTAAACTATTAGTCTTCTTCGTGTAGTTGGGTTTAGGTACTTTCATCTTCTCGTTTGTCCTTTGTCCGAGGGGTTGAGGATTCAAGCATATCGGGTTCCCCCTCGGATAAATCTCGTTAGCTAGCCGATCCGAAGTTTTTCTTTTCTGAGGTAGTTGCTTCATATGTATAACCAAGTCCTTACTTCATAGAACATGTTCTCTCGTGACCTCAAAGAACTTCTCAAACTTTTCTTTAGCTCCTAAGTACTACTCAGTCATTAAGGTTCTCCAAACCTCATCACTTTTCCTCAAAGCTTCATACTCAGCTCTAGCATGTCTAAGCTTGTCCTTTAGACCGGCAATTTTAGTCTCTTTCTCTGAGTTTTCTTTGGCCAAAACTGATATCTGACCTTTTTGTTGTTGAGACTTAGTCATCTAAGATTTCATCTCTTCCTTCTGTCTCAAAACAAGTCCTTCGGACTCAGTAGAGTCCTGACTTCTCATAGAAAGTCTTTAATTCTCAACTTTCAGGAGTTCCATCTCCTGAAGTGTTCTACTGAACTTTTTGCTCATCTGAATCTTTTCCTCCAACGGTTTTTCATATGCAAGAACCACATCCAGGGGTTCACCTGCAATAGAGCTTGTGTCGTGTGTGCATGGTGAAGAGGAGCATATATTAGAGTTAGAGTTTACCTCAGCCTCTTCTCCAGCCATAAGGCACGCTTCAAGTATCCTTTTCACTTCGATCGGGCATGAATGTTGCTTCGTAATCGGATGACTCCATGAATAGCTCTTCATCACTCGAGAAATCGGATAGCTCTCCGGCTGTGTAGGCTTGCCTCTTTCTAACGAACTTGTTGCGCCTGGCTTGCCTTTCTGCTCTTTCAGCTGTCGTGAGCTCTGGACATTCATATTGGTAATGCCCAATCTTTTTGCGCTTATAGCATGTTGAGCTCCCCGCCTTCCTTTCTTGGTGTTTCTTTAGGTGCAAGAGAGGCGGCCTCAACATTCCTACAATCGTGAGAGATTTAGATTCACTTTTCTGGACGAGTATTTTCTCTCATAACCCGATAGCTTTTTGAAGCTTTCTTCATCTTCATCTTTCTCGAGCCTGTCCTTGTCTTTCTAGTATTTGACTCAAAGGAGAGCTTATTTCTCGCCTAAGTTATCGCCAGTAGAGATTGACATAAAACTTCCGGATGATTGACTTGTAACCGAGGGACTAGCTCCAAGTGTGCCGACCGTTGCCTTGTAAGCATGATCTATTGCCACTTAAGTCTAACACCATGGGTGTGTGGAAGGTTGAACTCAAACTCCTCTACATTTAGTTCTAAAAATATATAAGCGGGAGTAACATAGTTTAAGTTAGTTCTTCTTAAATACGTAGCAAAAGAGTACCACTTGGGTCTAGAAAGAGCCCTTAAGATTTTAGTGTTGGTCTCCTTGTTGCCGAATGTTTTTCCCAATCCATTGATGATGTTGATTTGATTCATGAATCGGACGCCGAAATCATCAATCGACTCTCCCGGTATCATGGCAAATACCTCGAGCTTCGCAGCTCAAACTCCAACTTAATCTCATTGATTTACGAAGTTCCTTGGCTCAGCATTGCTGCAGCATCCCGCAGCTCTTTTGCGCTCTTGCAAGAGTGCACTCGCCGAGGTATGAGTCACCGAGCGTAACCGTATAGCGTTGCGTGCGAGTCGGCCAAGATTGTGCAGCTTTCTCTCTTCTTGTGTAAAGAGGCTCTTGTCCTTGGGAACCTTCAGGCCGGTTCTGGCACCTATTTCTGCTACAGTTGTGAGATCGATGCTGTCAACCATCGAAACAATGGGTCCTTTCTCCAGGACGTATGTCATGCTGTCATGCAGCGACGTTAAGTGCACCTCCATCCTTACACGCCATACCGCATAGTTTTCAATTGAAAACATGGGTAACGTCCTTATAGCTGAAATATCAGACATTTTGAAAAAAATATGGTATAGGATGCTATGAAGAGATGCAAGTGCAGAGAAAATGGTTTTTCGGGATTTGTTCGAAGTTAATCGCTTTTTAGAAAAAGATGATTAGATGAACACCGCTTTGATACCAATTGTTGGTTCGTAGATGAGCCTTCATGTGTAGGGGGGGGTGAATACAACTCTATGCAAATTTCAAACTCAAACGTGAAAGTCAGCAAAGCTGAGTGTTACTACTGAACTAGTATACTGAACTAGTCAGTTGGCCAAATAAATTTTCCGGATCGCGTAGGCAGAGATAACCTTCTACTGAGTCTATCTACTAACTTTAATCAGTGAACATAAAGCTAGTATTGGTTTTTGTGTGCGGAAGTGTAGGCCCAAAAATATGTTCGTCTCCGTTTGAAAAAAAAAATCATTTTATGCCGATAGTTTAAAAAGTCAATTTTATGTAATTTGAACAGTAAACAATGTAACAATTAAAATCGACACTTAATTTTTAAAGTGGTTCGGATACACAGAATCCTACGTCCACTGTCCTGAACTAAGCACGAGTTCTTATATTAATTATACTGAGCAAGTCTAAGTTGATTTGTTCACTGGACAGATGCATTCTTCTTTGCTTATACTGAGCAAGTCTCAGTTACTCTGTACGCTGGACTGATATCTACTTATAGTTGTAGTGACTTTAGAATATCAACCGTGAACGTTGTGATTTCTCCAACGATGAAGGAGTTCTTACAATAAGAACAGTTCAGAAAGTTGAACTCCTTCGAGTTTTCTAAGCTAATGATTTTACAATAAGCTTACTTAGAGTAGAGAAAAGGAACGAATTAAACTCTTGAGTGAAGAACTAGAAGGATCTCTCTGAATGCAAGTTCTTCGTTGGAACGGACTGTGAGTTTGCTAGAGTGTTTGATCGCTTGAATGCTTGTGTTCCCATATGTGTCGTTCGTGCTTCTCTCGCATGAAGACTCTTCTCTATTTATAGTCTCGACGTATGAATAGATCCGTCGTAGGGAGTCTAGACACTTGTCAAAAACAATAAGGAAAACGACCATCTTCATTTTGAATGATACTCGTAGAAATTTTCTCTTTTTCGCATGGAAGCGACTTTACGTCAAAGCGGGTACAAGTGTTGGCGGCTTCTTATTGGTCGAGGTTTAGCGAGTAGGTGAGGATTATTCAAACTCCAATATCATGCCGAGTTGACTTCCTCTCGATTCCTCGGACCATTTGCGTAATTTTCTCGTACTCCATTCTTCTGAGATATCAGCTCGTGGCTCGAATTCCTGTGCAGAGGGTTGTAACTATCCCAACTGAGTTCTTGATGCTGAGTTCTTCGGCTGAACGACTGATAATCTATTGAACCTATAAGCTGCTGAACTCTAGCTAGTCTGCTGAGTTCCTAACATGCTGAACTCAACTAAGATATTACTATAAATAAGGTTCATCATTCAGCTAGGGTTTTGAGATCTTCAAATCTTATCATACTGAATCTCATCCCAACAGGTAATTTACGAATATAAAATTCTTTAGTAAAATATCGATTGCTTTCATATTTTGGAAACACAATATCATTAATCCTAATTGGACCTCTATCAATTAAAATATCTCTTGATTTCATATGGATTGTATCCCAATGCCCCGGAGAAAATGAAGTAGAAGTCACTTTATCTAACTCTATCATTATCACTTGGAATTTCTATTGTTGGCACCTCAATATTTTCCTAATCTCATGTTTTAGTAATATGTACTCATTCTCTATATTTTCCTCAAAACAATTTTCCTGTATTATAAGGTCATCATTTTCTTTTGTGCTAGTGGCCCCTTTTTGAAATTGCACTAAATTTTATATTCTCTTCCTTTTAGTTTATCATATTCTGAAGGATATTTTCTACTGGTCATCTTAACAAACTAACAAATATAAAATCGACAAACAAACACACAAATTGTTATTAAATAATAAATATATTATTCAAGTGTTAGAATAGTAGAACCCGGATTTAATAGCTTCAATCTCCAGTGGTCCAGTTGGCAGACGACTCTGATAGCAATTGTCCAGTTCGGCGACGACGACTATATGAGGCAAGCCGGTGACCGAAATTAAATAATTTTATACCAAAATTTCATAACAGAATTCGTTGACACAAATATGAACTCTATTGAACCCAATTTCTCCATGTTAGACACAATAACTCTCACTCTGAGAATTGAGAATAAAATTTGACAGTTCTTTGAGAAAAAAATGACAAGGGTGAAACATATTTTATACCTAAAATTGCTAACGAACGACTGCCTTGGAACTTGGCTAGAACGACGTTCTATCTTCTCCAACAGGCAAGAGGTAACAGACGACTGTTGGTAATGGCTAACTTGCGTACGTCGATGCGTGAGTACAAAGAGATGAGTTTTGGGAATAAGAAATTAAGTTATAGAATTTGATAATTGTAATTAACTGATTTCATTAGAAAATTGTTAATATTATAATCTTATTCCTTATCATTTTCTAAAATGCAAAAATAATTCGGGCCACTATAATTTTTTTTGTTAATGAGCTTTCTCACTAATAGATCAAAAATGTTTAATTATTGCACCTAATGGGTAGTATATGTACTCCCCCGTTCTATTGAAATAGTTCACTTTCTTTCCGGCGCGATTTTTAAAAAAAGTTGTTAGTCGTGTATAGAGTTGTGTAAAGTTGTGGAACCTTCAAATAAAGTGTGTAATTATTTACTAAAAAAGCAAACTAAACTATTATAGTGAGACAACCAAAAAAGGAATACTGAACTATATTAATGGGACAGAGGGGGTAGTATATATTCCCTCCGTCCCGTTATTTGTGGCTCAATTGGTTTCGGCACGGGAATTAAGAGAGTAGATGATAAAGTATGAGAGAGAAGATGAGTAAGATAATGAGAGAGTATGAGAGAAAGATGATAAAGTATGAGAGAGAATGTAATAAAGTAGGAGAGAGAAGATGATAGAGTAAGAGTATTTTTTTACCAAATTAGGAAAGTGAAGGACAAATAATGGGACACCCCTTTCTGAAAAGTGAGCCACAAAAATAGGGGACGGGGAGTATAATATGAGCCTTGATGGATTTGTGGGCCTTGTTGGGCTGGGGGCTAAAGCAAGAGCTTTACTTGCTTAGGACCACAGTCAGCCCCTAGGTTCCATGCATAAAAAAGATAAGTACTATGCATAAAAAATATATGAATTATGCATAATTCATAGTTTTTACCTAATTGTTAGTTTCTCCCAGCATGCACACCTTGTATATAACGTATATATACTTAGGGAGTTAATCATGTAGAAACTTGCATTTAATATTAGAACTAGGAACTATGCATAATTTATATATATGTTTTATGTAAGAAGATAAAAGTGTAAAATCATAATCTATTCATTAATCTATGGAAATGTACGACTCGAAGAAAGCCTCAACAATTAGTATGCTTGAACCTTAAACTGGCTATGCATTAATATCTTCGTAGATATGCATGAGATGAAAATGAGAAAACAAATGGTCATTGTCGTAATAAAGTTATGCATAACAAATGGTGAATTTATGCATATTTCTACTTAAATTTATGCATATTTCGTCTTAAGTTTACTTTGCTGCTACTTATATTTTTCATTTAAAACAAATAAATCTACAACTTAAACTTATATTTTGAAGGTACCATTGTTAATTTATCATATTTTGAACGTATGATTAATCAAAGTATATTTATTTATTTTTTATTGAGTATTATTACACTTGTTTATATATGGCAAAATTTGAATAAATGAACACTGATAATTACGGAATAAAAAATTGTTGGGATTTTGTATACTGGAAGCAAATTTTATACTTGTACACAATGTGTTTTCCCTACCACTATTTTATTCTCCTATCTGATAAATATGTATATTTGCACATGTTATCCTTTATCTTGTACAAAAGTTAGATTTGTGTGGTGTGTCGGATATCACAGAAGGCAACACAAATTGGTTGAACTGACAAGATATAAACAAGCTATCATAACCGAGACAACTTAAGGATAAGTTGCTCGGCTTAAGTCGCAGCTTTAGATAAGAAGTGGCTTGTCTTAGTCGTTTGTCTTTACTGGTACACTTAAGGTGGTGTATTGACGGATCACAGTGAGATGTGTTCTCATAACTGACCTTAGTGGAGAACCAAGATCTCGGTGACTTAGCTGGTCTTAAGCTTGGTAAGACTTCAGCTGAGTGCATTTGACTATCTATCACTTTGACCTACTATGGTGAACGTCATCGCGACCGGATCTACGTATCTTGGGTGTTAGTAGTTATTTGTGGCTCAGGCTGGTTGTTTATATCTTGCAGCCGTATCCTAGTAAAATAGGTTGATAATATCCCCTAAGGAACTCGAAAGGATTAGCACACTAAACCCGGCCGGTTGATTAAGTTCATGTGTGTTAATAAGGTCGAGTGGTACTACTCGGAATATAAGATGTTAATTAATTTAAGCTGACAGTGAACTTAATTAATTAACGGATATTTATATCTTAAATACGGAGATCGATTAAGTCTAAAATACAAGCCCTTGCTCAATTTGGGATAAAGGGGTAAGTCAACACAGAATCTCTAGTGGAATGAATCTGTGTTTATTAATTAATTTTGCTCTGGCTGAGCATGGATAATTAATTAATTTGAGGCCCAGTTTTATTTCTTGTATTGGATCCCTGATCTAGCCCAATTAGTTGCCTAGTTATTTATTGTCTCTCAGAAATCATTATTAATGGATTAATGTATTTTTATATTATTTAATAATGTTATTTATTTGGAATTAATTGGTTGGGCCAATTAATTGATAAATATTAGTAGCCCAGTTGATTAATTAATTATATTATGGGCTAATTATGTGGAAGCTCATTAGGAATATAATTAAATTAATGGGCTACAAATATATTAATATTATATTGGCTTTTGTAGCCTATATATATTAGTATTCTCGTTTAGAAATGCATTACACACATTCATAATTTCTGAAATGCGTGCGTGAGTACGTAGAGAGACGATAATCTATTTTCTTCAGTTCTCTGAACACCCAGAGGGCGAAAAAGGGCCGGGACACAGATCAGAAGATCTAATACGGGAGCAACAATCAAAGCCGCGACAACATACGAAGGAGGAAGGTATCGGTTTCTAACCCTCAATTATCCTTCAATTAGTATCAGAGCCTGGTTTAGGCTCTGACTGTTGCTTTTAGGTGTATGATTAGGGTTCAATTCCGTCGTTATCGGGTTAATTTTCGTGTTTGGGGCGGCCTGCGAGCCATTGTTTTGACCCGGTTGTAACGTTTTTCGCATGAGAAAATCCACGAGTAGTTGATAGGACCAATGTGTTATGTGATTGTACTTCGTTATTGTACTGTAATTGGTCCGGATGCACGAAAATCGAGGCGCGACGCGTGTAAGGACGGAAAAGGGCGAAACCCTAGAAACTGGCAGAGCACGACCGCCGACTTGCGACGATGCGTGGGGGCAATCCGTTCGGATAGGTTTGTTCGTTGTTTCGTTAGCTTCATCTCGGATAAGTCGGACGACCCATTTTGATTTTTGGTTTGTCCGAATAGCTCGGAAAGGAGAAGTGGTCGTGTTGCCCGTGAAAAGCCCCAAATCGCGCAAAAAACCCTAGTTTTCTAGTGGTTCCGCCGCATCTTGCGGTGGAGATTCCTAGCGCATCCCATGACTGATCAACAATCAGCTTGAACCTATGGAAACCTCGTCTTACGAGCTTCGCGTCGATAGGACGTAAGGGATCATCCGATCCCGGATGCGATCGGAATTGACGTCTGAAGTTGGCTGCTCGTTGTGAATTCGCTCGGCGAATGTTTGAAATTCGGGAAATTGAGGAACTAATCTCGGCCGGAATCCATTACCCGGTGGTCGTGAGTGTTCCAATTATGTTTCCCCTCTTTCAATTAATCGAATCGCGGCTCGGAGAGCACGAATTTGAGCAACGAAGTTCGCCGGCGATGGGATGTGAAATTCGCTTGATTCCCGGCGCGGCGGCGGCAATTGTCGCCGGATTTCGGCAGCCCAGACGTGTGGGCCAAGCCTAGGGGCGGTAAGAGACGACGAAGACGGCGGCGCCGGCCCGGAGAGGGCGGCGCCGCGCGTCACGCTCTCCTGAAGCGCAGCCTGAATCGCGCGGCCGCAGCGGCGGCGCGAGGCGGGTCATGGCGGGCGGGTCGCCTTCGACGGGGCCGGACGGCTTCGGAAGGCGGCGAGGTCGCCTTCGGCGGTGGAGCGGCGGCACTGCCGCTGCGTGTTTTGGCGCAAGGATGAAGATGGTGACGTAGCGCGCTAACGTGGCGCGCCACGACGCCCATTGCCGACTAGATGATGCATGTGCACCGCCACGTGGCGGTTCACGATGACGTGGCGGTGCGGTTCGATGCGGTTTTCAAATTCGAAGATTTTGAAGATCGAATAACCGTATTTTGATCGGCTATGTAATAGTTAGCAATTACGTGTTTTAAAGCCCGATAACGATGTTTTAAATTCCTATTTGAGCATTTATTTATTATTATACTTTTGCATGCGATTATGTGATTAATTGCGCTTAGAAAAGCATGTAAATAGGATTTACGTCGTATTAATGCATGTTTTATTTTTCGCGAGCACGTTTTATTATGTGCGCTTAGAAATTGCATGCTTTAGGAATTTTGTGGATATGCATGATTCAAAACGAACCTTTTGAAGAAAAAGACTAAGCAAATAACAAATTCAATATTTAATTGGATTCCATTTAAATTGGAAATTAAATATTTAACCTGACCTCCATTAATTGGACCCTACACAAAAAGTGGGACAATTATATGAGTAAACGTCCACATGAGTGGCTTGCTTATATTTTTTGAACCACAAGTTTTGTGAGATGGGTTTTCTAATGTAATATTTAATTATTATTGAGTAGTGAGAGCGAAGCCGTAAACGTCCACATGAGTGGCTTGTGTGCCTAGTAAACACGAGTACTCTAGCAGATAATAATTAAATAAGATGGCCAATTAAATCAAGTTGAAATCGGTATGGTTCGCTTAAGTATGCAAATTTCGAGAATTTGATGTTAATTCGGTCAAATTAATGGTTAAAGCTTAGATGTCACCGCAGGTACAACTTCCCGGGGAAGTCCCTCCCCGCGTTTTAATAGTGACATGGTCCGGAGATATCGGATTATTAATTCCATTCGTCTTAAGAACCTAGGACGTTGATTGGAATTAAAGAGCTAGGTATATAGCTTGATCTAGGGGTACACGAGTAAACGTCCACCTGAGTGGCTTGCGAGTGTGATCTCTAGGGCTATTCGAGTATTTAACATCATTGGTTTTTCAAAAGGTTACAATGATGGTTAATTACGAATTATGTGCGAATATTAATTTCATACATGCTTTTAAATTACATTTTTCAGATATGTCTGTTCGAATATTTTATTTTTCGAGTTCCTAAACAGTCTCACCAACCAAACCCTAACGGGTTTAACAATTTTTAAACAATTTCATAAAGTGGAAGAGATATCTTACCGCTCCCAATAAAAGCTCTGCAAAGGTCCTATAAGAACTTCTGTTTTAGGACCGCTATGTCTAAGAACGAGTTTACTATGAGTATGTTACTCAAATCTTTGGTAGCGGTCAAAGAGGTTATAGGAAAGGGCAAGAGTGCTCAAGTCTTGAATATCCCTAGTAGTTCAAGGAATCTTCCGAAATGCAGAAACCAGAAAAAGAGCAGAAAGGGTGGTCAATTCAAGAAGAGCAGTGGGAGTAAGAAGACGGTCCTTATCGGCGGCATGCGAATGCCAAAGAAGAAAGGAAGGTTCTTCAATTATGGTAAGAAAGGACACTGGAAGAGTTATTATCCGGATGTCAAGGCAAAACGAAAGAGACACGAGTCGCTCTTGTAAATCGAAACTGTTTTGGTTTCCTCTTCTACCCACGAACGGGTAGTGGATTCGGGGCAACCGATCATGTTTGTTACACCTTGCAAGGTTTCTTACAGAAAAGGTAATTGAGCAATGGCGAGGTGGTAGTCTCAATGGGCAATGGATCGAAAGTTCTTGCAATTGCCATTGGAGATTTAAATCTATCTTTTGATAGTTCTGTTTTAGTATTTAAAGAAGTTTAATATGTGGCTGAGTTTAGGCGAAACATTATTTATGTTTCAAAACTCTGCACCATGGATGGTTATAAATCAAGTTTTGATAGTGAAGTTTCTATCATGAAAGACGATGATTTTATCTGTGGTGGACCATTAAACGGATCTTTATATACTATTACTTGTAAACCGCGTAGTTCTGTTAATATTGCTTCCTCATCATCAAATCCTAAGAAGAGGAAAGAGTCTTCTAAGGTAAACCAAACTTATATGTGACACTTAAGACTAGGTCGCATCAATCTTAACAGGACTCAATGGTTGGTGGAATATGGATCATTGGAGTCTCTCCAAGTTGAACCATTTCCAACTTGCGAAACCTGTTTGGAAGAAAAGATGATGACTAGGCCTTTCAAGGCAAAGGGTTATAAAGCCACGTAAGTATTAAGTTTGATACATTTTGACTTGTGTGGGTCTATCTCTACACAAGCTCGTGGAGGGTATGAGTACTTCGTCACATTTACTGACGATTACTCGAGGTATGGATATATTTACCTTCTTCCCCACAAGTTGGATTGCTTTTAAACCTTTAAGGAATTCAAGGCGTAAGTGGAGAAGAAGCTAGGTAAAGAAATCAAAACACTACGATCCGATCGTGGTAGGGAATACCTATCTAACGAGTTCAAGGACTACTTGACGCAATGTGGGATTACATCCCGGCCGACAAAGACCGGGCACGCCTCAAAGAAATGGTGTGTCGAGAGAAGGAACCGAAGTCTCTTAGAGATGGTTCGGTCCATGATGAAGTTATACAACTTCGCCGCTTCCTTTTGGTGATATGCCTACGACATGCCCGCAAAGATACTTGCTGAACCGCGTGCCTTCCAAGTCGGTACAAAAGATCCCTTTCGAGTTGTGGAGCGGGCACGAACCCAGTATGCACCACTTAAGGATTTGGGGTTGTCCTGCTTATGTGCTAAATAGGCAGGCCGACAAATTAGAATCACGTTCAGAAGTGATGTTGTTCATAGGGTATCCGAAGGAAACAAAGGGTGGATGCTTTTATGATCCTAAAGAACAGAAGATCGTTGTTAGCCCTAACGCTCGATTCTTAGAAGAGGATTACATTAGTAACCATAAATCTCGAGTCGACATCATCCTTGAGGAATTACAAGGTGGTCGAGTTCCACTTGAACAGCCAGTTGTGTAAGATAGTACTCCACGAGTAACTGCACAATCTGTTAACACAACGTCTGACACTCTTCGACGTAGTGGGAGGGTGATATTTACACCTGATCGATATATGCTCACTGGGGAGACGTTTGATCATCTCCCGGCAGATGAACAAGATACTGTGGATCCCTGGACTTACAATGAAGCAGTGGGAGATGTAGATGCAGATTCCTAGCGAATCACCATGGATTCAGAATTAAGTCCATAATTGATATGGATGTATACGAGATCACTGAACTACCTGAGGGCTGCAAGGCTATTGGTAGTAAGTGGGTATGCAAGAGAAAGAGAGATGACCGAATGGAGAGATCATGGCGTTTAAGGCCAGGCTAGTGGCGAAGGGTTTTACCCAGAAAGAAGGTATCGTTTATGAAGAGACCTTCTCGCCTATAGCAATGATCAAGTCCATTCGGATTCTCCTTGCCATAGCAGCTCACATGAACCTAGAAATCTGGCAAATGTATGTCAAAACCGCATTCCTAAACGGTCACCTTGAAAAAGGTAGGGACATCTACATGAAACAAACATGATGGTTATGTGAAGGAGGGCGAAGAGCATCTAGTTTGGAAGCTTAAGAAGTCTATTCATGGACTTAAGCAAGATTTCCTGGTTACGCACTGCTGACGAGGTAGTCAAATCCTATGGATTTGTATCCCGTCCTAACGAAGTGTGTGTACAAAGATTTTGTGTTAACGGATCGGTGGTGTGTCTTGCATTTTACGTAGATGACATCCTTCTCATTGGGCAACAATGTTGAAGTGTTATCGACGTAAAGACGTGGTTATCCGAGCGCTTTCAAATGAAGGACTTAGGTGAAGTCGCTTACATCTATGGGATCAAGGTTATCCGAGATCGCGTAAAAGGATGTTAAGCTTGTCACAAGTGTCCTACATTGACACCGTTATTGCTCGTTTTAGCATGCAAAAAGCCAAGAGAGGTTTAATACCTTTCAGATAAGGCATTTTTCTATCCAAGAATCAGTGCCCTAAAACGCCTGAAGAGATAGAAAGTATGAGGCTAGTACCATATGCTTCCGCTACCGGTAGCCTCATGTATACGATGCTTTGTACGAGAGCAGATATCTCATATGTTGTAGGCATGGTCTCAAGATATCAGTCTAACCCTGGAAAGGAACACCGGATCGGGTCAAGCATATTCTCAAGTACCTTAATCGTGATAGAGATTATGGACTTGTTTACCGTCAGACGTCTAGTGTCTTTGGGTTATACATAATCGGATTTCCAGGCTGACAGAGACGAGAAGAAGTCTACCTTGGGTTATGTGTTTCCCTTGGGAGGTGGAGCCATTTCATGGAGGAGTGCAAAGCAGAAATGCATTGCGGAGTCAACCATGGAAGCAGAGTATGTGGCTGCTTCAGAAGCTTCGAAAGAGGCATTTTGTCTCAAGAATTTCCTCCTGAATCTTGATATTATTCAGAATTTGCCTAAGGCGATCACGATTTATTGTGATCATGCGGGTGCAGTGACAAATTCTAAGGAATCTAGATCGCACAAGGCGTCTAAACACATAGACAGGAAGTACCATATTATACGAGTATTCGTAAATCGAGGAGACATGGTGATTGACAAAATTGGAACTGAATTCAACCTAGCTAATCCTTACACGAAGAGCTTACCACTCCCGGCTTACGAGAAGCATGTTCGTGGCTTAGGGATGGTAGAGATGCCCCCCACTTAGGACTACAGAAACTTTTGTATAAGTGGGAGAAGATGCAGTGATAGACAGGATAGATAGCTGAGATATAGTACCATAGCTGAGTACTAGTTTGTACCTAGAACTGACACATTGTATACTAAAAGTTTACTTTAGTATAAGTGGGAGAATTGTTGGGATTTTGTGTACTGGAAGCAAATTTTATGCTTGTATACAATGTGTTTTCCCTACCACTATTTTATTCTCCTATCTGATAAATATGTATATTTGCACATGTTATCATTTATCTTGTATAAAAGTTAGATTTGTGTGGTGTGTCGGGTATCACAGAAGACAACACAAATTGGTTGAACTGACAAGATATAAATAGTTATCACAACAAAGACAACTTAAGGATAAGTTGTCGATTTAAGCTGCAGTTTAGATAAGAAGTGGCTTGTCTTAGCTGCTTGTCTTTACTGGTACACTTAAGGTGGTGTATTGACGGATCACAGTGAGATGTGTTCTCCTAACTTACCTTAGTGGAGAACCAAGATCTCGGTTACTTAGCTGGTCTTAAGCTTGGTAAGACTTCAGTTGAGTGCATTTGGCTATCTATCACTTTCGACCTACTATGGCGAACGCCATCGCGACCGGATCTACGTATCTTGGGTGTTAGTAGTTATTTGTGGCTCAGGCTGGTTGTCTGTATCTTGCAGCCGTATCCTAGTAAAATGGGTTGATAGTATCCCCTGAGGAACTCGAAAGGATTAGCACACTAAACCCTGCCGGTTGATTAAGTTCAGGTGTGTTAATAAGCTCGAGTGGTACTACTCAAGAATATAAGATGTTAATTAATTTAAGTCGTCAGGGAGCTTAATTAATTAACGGATATTTCTATCTTAAATACGGAGATCGATTAAGTCTAAAATACAAGCCCTTGTTCAATTTGGGATAAAGGGGTAAGTCGGCACGGATTCTCTAGTGGAATGAATTTGTGTTTATTAATTAATTTTGCTCCGGCCGAGCAATGGATAATTAATTAATTTGAGGCCCGCTTTTATTTCTTGTATTGGATCCCCGATCCGGCCCAATTAGTTGTCTAGTTATTTATTGTCTCTCGAAATCATTATTAATGGATTAATGCATTTTTATATTATTTAATAATGTTATTTATCCCGGAATTAATTGGGCGGGCCAATTAATTGATAAATATTAGTAGCCCAAATGGATTAATTAATTATATTATGGGCTAATTATGTGGAAGCCCATTAGGAATATAATTAAATTAATGGGCTACAAATATATTAATATTATATTGGCTTTTGAAGCATATATATATATTAGTATTCCGTTCGTAAACGAATTACACACATTCATAATTTCGAAACATGTGCGTGAGTACGTAGAGATACGATAATCTATTTTCTTCGCTTCTCGACCACCTAGAGGAAGAAAAAGGGTCGGGACACATATCAGAAGATCTAATACGGGAGGAACAATCAAAGCCGCGACAACATACGAAGGAGGAAGGTATCGGTTTCTAACCCTCAATTATCCTTCAAAAATAAGTATGCATAAACATAAAACAAGCTACATTAATTTGAACGTAGATATGCATGTAATTAAAATGAAAAAACATATATAGTAATTGGGTCACCAAAGTTATGCATAAACAAGTATCAATTTATGCATATTTCTAGTTAAAGTTATGCATAACAGTAACTACCAATACTAAAACACACAATGATCGGAAAGTCAATACAATTATGAAATATTCAACAACCTCAAAAATTAAATTATGACTATGTGTGAGAAAGCTAATAATAAATTTATGCATATTTTATTATAAAGTTATGCATAAATAAAAGACAAAGACATGTAATGACAACTTAAACAAAATATAATGAATAGAAATGCAAAAAAGTCAATACAACTATAATATATCCGAGAAACTCGAAAACTTAAACATAATTAAGTACGATGAAGCTAATTAGAAGAAAAAAGTTTGGACCGTTTCAAATAACATAAATACTAAGAAGAATCTTGACCATCCATAACTTTATAAAAGTTTTCCGCTTCATCCAAACTTGAGAACTTCCTTCTATTGTATTAATTCAGGGTGGCATTCGAGAATGAAAATAGAATCAAAAGAATCATATGAAACCCTTTCATCAAGTGGCATTCCTGCTCTGTCATGCATGAAAATATAACGCATCCAACACAAATAAGTAATAGAATATGCATGAACACATCATCAAAAATAGGGAAGCAAAAAAACATGAACAAATTACAAAGGAAATATGAAATATTCAATAGAAAAACGAAATCCAAAATCATAGTATAAACTTTATGAAATGGGAGAACGATTGAAAAAGCAATGGGAGAACAAACTATCGTATAAACTAATTCAATAAGGGAATGAAAACCCCAAACTTAGAACAAATTGGCCAAGAACAATAAATCCAGGAAATTTAATCATAAGGGGAACTCAGCAGAGTGGTTCTACGAAAATAAACAATCACTATTTCAAAGACGATTCCAATTAACGTCGGGCATATCTACAAGCGGAGACGACATTCTCGAAAATAAAAAATCAAAGAAAAAACAAAATCAATTTACACTCGACGACGATAGCAGGTACTTGCAACACGACGGTGGATTTAAGCTGCTAGAGAGGCGTTGCAAGGGAGAGAGGTTACTAAGTTGAGAGAAAATCCTTGGTGAGGAGAGAGAGTAAAAAAACTTGCAGGGAGAGAGGGAGAATATGATTCTATGTTTTGGAAAATTAAAATAAATTCAAGTTATGAAAACGCCCTTAATAAAATTCAATTTCTCCATTTTTGATTTAATTTTAAATGAAAAAGTCATAAAAATTGCTAGACATTGATCAAGAAAATTAATTGTTGAGATGAGTTCTCATATCTCATGGGAGACAAAGTCATGGCTAGACATTGATCTGGGTGTTTTGGGGCTTAAACCATTAGTCTTCTTCAGTCATAAAAATTGGATCTGGGTGTTTTGACTCATAAAAATTAGATCTGGGTGTTTTGACTCATAAAAATTGGATCCGGGTGTTTTAGTGGATTAAACCATTAGTCTTCTTCGTAGTTCGCATCAAGGAAATTGCTAGACATTGATCTAGTAGACATCACAGTCATGGCTAAGGTTCAGATGCGACTCAGATTCCTTAAGTGGGATATCTTGGATGAGACCATCGACCTAAGGATAGTCCCTGTAATGATGCAGGAGGAGCAGGCGCTGAAAGAGGAAATCAGCTACGTACAACCAGCAGACATAGTGTCTATGGATGACCTTCGCTCAACAATGCTCATGCTCCTGAGTCTGAAGGGCACTACTGAACAACCTACTCAGCCCTAGACTCAACCTAAGTCCGATCATGATGAGTCACCCAAGGACGCAGACCAGGGAGGATCTGGCGAGGGAAAATCTCCCAGAGATGACGACTCACCGCCTCCACTGCCTTCATCAGGTGCCATCATCTCCGCGTCGTCTACGTCTTGGCAAAAGCCAAGACAATCCAGCTATCAAGCTGCTGAGATCAAAGACGTATCACTAGCGTCAATTAACAAGTGCCTCAAGCGTCAGGGTCACAAGAATCGTCTTCTTGCTAAGGACGTGAACTCTAAGTGGAGCCAATTTACTGAGGCTCATACCTAGAAGCTGAGTGACCTGATAGCTGAAGTGAAGAGGATCAATATACCTGACCGATAGCTGAAGTGAAGAGGATCAATATACCTACTACTTCTGATACTAATGAGATCCTCAGCCAAGCACTTGAAGCACAAAGGACTGATCTGAATTCTCAGTTTCAGCAAATCCCGCAGACTTAGGCCAATATATTTTCTGATCAAGTCCTTAAGGCCGTTGAAGAGCGTAACAAGCTAACCACTGAGAGTGTCTCTCGAGCACTTGTGGAACAACACAACACTGGCCAAGCTATCAAGAAAGAAGCTACTGAAATGGTAGACGCATACCTAATACAGATTGAAGCTGCTAAATCTGAAATACTTAGTCGCCCAGACTGAGCATGATAAGCACTGGGATAAGTATACCGATGTCGTTAAGAATGTTGAGGCTAAGCTCAAGACCATCAGTCTCTCAGTATCCAACCTTGATAGAAAGGTCACGGCCTCGGTAACTCAATTTGATGATGCCAAAAAGGGGGAAGGAAGTAGGAGGAAACAACTATTGACCCTTGTCAAGGTTGAAGAGGCTACTGACAAGAGCAAGGCAACAGAAGAGAAAGGGGACGGCTCAAGGGAGCATATTGATGCAGTAGTTGCCGAAGTAGATATTTGATCACCGCCAAAGGCAAGGCCCCAGCTCCCCCCTAGTCCTCCAAAAGCCAAAAAGCTGAAATTCCGAACGCCGGAAGAACAAATTACTTGTGATGAAAACTGGCCAAGGAATTACAAGAACGTGAGGATGGTAAGGCAACAACCAAAAAGAAGGGTATACAGATCAGGACCCCTGTGCCTAGGAAGACGAAATCCATACCGCCTGTGCAATCAAAGGCTCGGTCGTCAAAATCCAAATCTCCTAAGCGGGAGCCCGAAGCTTCAAAGTCCAAGTCTAAGTCACTGAATCGTCTAAAGCTGAAGCCGACACTGAAGTAGAGCATACTATTCCCACCACTGAACTATCTAAAGGGCAAGAAGCAGAAATTAAAGCTTTATGGGATGCCTGCGAAAGAGACTCAAACATCAGTACTGAGGCCCGCCACTGCAAAAGAGAAAATAAGATTAGTAGATGTTGAGGCACTCAGGCAAAGGACTGAGAAAAAATAAAGGGAAAGGATCCTTGTAAAACATAAGAGCGTCCCTACAACGTCAAAATTCTTCAAACGCAGAGAACATGGAGACAACATCAATAGGATAATTTATCCAAGGGTTGGCCAATGGGTACCCTGGAAAATTAATCAAAAGTGGGAGCAGATCAATGTCGATTCCATCTAGAGCTATTATGTCTGGAAGTCACTGAGTTAGACAACAGATCCAAGTACAAGCTTCAAAGAATTCTTGATGATTTTAGATACTGAAGTGGTTGCTGAAATCCTGATCGCCCTACAACAGTTAAGTCTGACTCTCAAGGCACCTGAATTCAGGACTTTACCTCCTCCTTGCATGCGAGAAGGAAATATATGCACAAAGGAGATTGAGGACGAGATCAAATTTTCTATTGTGAGAAGAGGACTTGATCTGAATGATTTTGAAGACAAGGAAGAGATCAAGAAGCTGAGTCTATAGATCCTACGGTCTTGAAGTTCCTAAAATGAAGTCAGCTGACTTCAACGCGAGATTGCAGAAATTCAGGAAGTCCAGCTGATTCTTTCTTTTTTTCTTATTAGTCTTAGCTTTGATAGAGTAGAATGTCACGTACTAGTAACTTCTTATCATCTATGATATTCTCTCTCTTTTGGCCTACGACAACTACTCATTGTCACCTGGCTATTCTTTCTGTCTTAACACTACTAATCACCTAATTGATCAGATCACACATACACACACGTTATTTATTTGTGTTCTCTCTCTTTGTTCATAGTTGTTTTATCTCTTAGAATTTAGCCTGTGATATAGAGGAAAACTATGTTGATAGACTGATTGAATGTAAAGGTTTTGGCATCATCAAATAGGGAGAAATTGTTGGGTATGAGATTCAATATCATAAGATTTGAAGATCCCAGAATCCTAGCTGAATGATGAGCCTTATATAATGTAATAGCTTAGTTGAGTTCACCATGTTAGGAACTCAGTAGGGTAGCTAGAGTTCAGTACGAGGAATCACAGGAAGTCAACTCAGTATGCTCTTGGAGTTTGAACAAACCTCACCTACTCTCTAACCTCGACCAATGAGAAGCTGCCAGCACTGTACCTGCTCTGCCATAAAGTTGCTTCCTAGACCGAAACAGAGGAAATCCCTACAGTGACATTCAAATTGAAATGGATGTTTTTCTTATCGTTTTTGACATGTGTCTAGATTCCCTCCAATGCATCTATTCATACGTCGAGACTATAAATAGATAATAGTCTTCATGCGGAGAAGATGAGCAACAAGGGAACCAAAGCATTCAAGCTCACAAACGCTCTAGCGAACTTAAGCATATCAAAGCGAAGAACTCGTATGCAGAGAGATCATCTTAGTTCTTCCCTCTAGAGATTCATTAGTTCCCTTTTCTCTATTCTAAGCATACTTATTGTAATATCATAAGCTTAGAAAAATCTCAAAGGGTTCAGCTTTCTGAACTGTTCTTATTGTAAGAACTCCTTTCTAGTTGGAGAATTTCAAACGTCGTGTTTGAACCTTGTAAAGTTGTTAAGACTATAACTTGAGTATCTGTCAGTGCATAGATCGACTGAGACTTGCTCAGTATAAGCACTCATGAACTCCTCGCTTTATTCGGGACGAGAGACGTAGGATCTAACATATCCGAACCACTTTAAAAATTGCTTGTGTTGATTAACTTTTGCATTGATTTACGCTCATACCGCATAAAACTCGACTTTAAATCACACAAGATAAAAACGTGTTTTCAAACTAAGACGAACATATTTTGGGCCTACACTTCTACACACCATATCTTAAACTAAATTATTGTTCACCGACATAAGTCGCAGATAGAACTACCCACGCGATCTAGAAAGCTTACTTGGTCAACTCGACTAGTTCGGTAGCAATATTCGAGCACCGACTTTCGAGTTTGAGTTGAAATTTGCACTCGATGTATTCCCTCCCCCCCCAACCTGAAGGCTTGTCTCTAGACCAACAATTGATATCTTGGTTGTATAGGATTGCACCACTTTTTTTTTTTGGATAAGTATTAAGCGGCGAAGATTGCATTTGATTGTCGATATGTCTGGATATGCCAGATCATCCATATTGTTTCTTGTTTGGATACCATGTATGCCCTGTGTCATCATTTCTTATTATCAGTTGATTTTATACATTCAATATCCCATTTTCCAAACAAATTTATTTATAGACTTGTCAATTTTGTGGAAATTAGATAAAACAACTTGCTTTGATATTATTCATGGGAAGAGTATGATGTATTACCTATTTTGTTATCACTTGTATTGCTCATGTATTACTTCTTTTGATGTCACTTGTTAGCAAATATGGTTAGTTCATGAGGGATTGTTTGTTTATTGTTTGGTGCTTCATTTTGGGACAAAAGTATGGAATATTTTTGAGAGAAAAGATCATTCTTTGAGCCGATTGAGGGGAAGAGAAACTTGTCATGGATAGTTGCTTATTTTTCCTCAAGTTGCATTACATAGTTTGTTTTTGTCTCCTCTATCTCAACTTAGTATTCATTTGAGAGCAATAGGTATGGAATCACAAAGGAATTCTTCACTATATTCACAAAATCCTTTTAAATCTCTACTACTACTAAACTCTCAAACTCATAATGAAGGTCTAGATGAGGAACCAAGCCAAAAAGGGAAGAATGTTGGAATAGCAACTTGAGATGATAACAAAACTATGGTAATTATCAATCTATGTGTTGATGAGGTGCGGGCATGAAATAGACCCGACAGTCATTTTAGCACAGTTGAATCGAAAAATCTTGTTGACAAGTTTAACATAACAACAAACCTTAACTACACTAGAATACAATTGAAAAACCATTGAGGTCATTTGAAAAAAAAAAAAGTGGAAAAATTGGAAAAGACTTCTAAGGAATGAAATTAGACTAGGTGGGATTATGACAAAGAAACTATCAGTGCTACTGATGAATGATGGAGTAGAAAGATAAAGGTATGTTTTCTTTTAAATTTCTCAATCTCGTTTTGATAGTTTTTTTCCTTCTAATATGACTAGTTATTGTAGGAAGCTCTTGAAGTTGCTAGATTCAAAGAAAACGGACCACTTTTGGCTGCTGAGTAAGAATATTTATTTGATGATGTGATTGCTACTAGCTCTCGTAATGGGTACCAATTTTTGGTGTGCTACCGGCCCATATGCAAGAAGAAGATACTTCTCTAGAAGTGATAACTGAAACAATTAGCACACAAAATACAACTTCAATCCAAGTTGAACGGGTGGATGATGAAGGATCAAGCTTGCGAACAAAAAACCCGCTTTCCAAGCTATCCATTCATAAGAAGACTAAGAAAGTCAATACTAGTGAACAACTTGCAAAATCTTTCTCAACTGTGGTGGAACTCATCAAGAATAAGCATGCAGCTGCCACTTGCCGTCCTCCTCAACAATATAGTATAAAATAATGCTTGGATGTTCTTGACAAAATGGACAGCATTGAAGAAGTTGATGAAACATGGCTATGTGCAACTGACTTGTTCCTAGATCCAGTGCATCGGAGCTTTTCTTTGAGATGGAGAAGGGTGAAACTCGTTTGACTTGGCTAAAAAGACAAATGGATAACAAGAACAAGAATGCTTGATCTCATTAGATATTTTGCCTAAGTTAGTGTTGTTAGATATTTCGCCTAAGTTAGTGTTGTTTGCCTAAGATGAATTACGTGACGTAAACCTCTTCAATTTGAAGTCATCTTGATACTTAACCACATGTTTTGAGTTGTAGCAGTTTTGTTTTTCTAATGACTTCAATATCACCTCTATCCGGAGCTAATTGTTTTGTTTATGCATCAAGTTAATTATTTTGTTTATGCATCAAGTTAATTGTTTTGTTTTATTTTTATGAGATCTGGGCTTTTTTATGAGATGAAGTTAAAGCCTTGAACAAGATTTTGAAAACGGAAAGCACTGTTAATAAGAGTAGAGTCGACAACACATGAAATGGAGTTACAAAGTTAAATTAATATGTAGAGCTCAAAGTATGTGGTTAAGTTTTAAGATGACTTAAATATTGGAATTAACTATATATAGGTATTAAATTAACGAGAAGAACATAACAACAACTAGAATTAATACTATCGCTACCAAGTAAAACTTAATCAATTGGGACACCGGTTCTTGAAAACATGATCATTGTACATATATCATCTCGCACTTTCTTCATTGGTGCATTATCAGATGATTTGTTAGGTCAATGATCTCGAACACCTCCTTCATTCCCCGGGATCATCATTTCTTGTGTCATATGTCTCACTAGCACGTATCTCAAAATCTTGATCATCGTAGTGAGTTCACCAAATAAAGTTATGAATGGCCATCGTTGTTGACTCGTTGGAACAAGCGCAAGTTGGTCTTCAAATTTCGGATTAACCGGACTCTCATGCATTATCTCGAAATTTTGCCTTCGATACTCCAAATGACCTTTCAATAGCTGATCGCAATGACAAAGAATGAACGTGGTTGAAAGCTTCGGTGGATCTTTTAGAAAGAGTGGCACGTCGGAAATCCAACAAATGATACTTTTCATCTTTGTATGGAGTCAAGAATCCTTGCATGTTAGATATCCCGCATGTTTTAATATGTTCCTAGTATATATATATATATATATATATATATAATACAAAACCTTATGAAAACAACACACATGGAGGAGGTTTGGGAAAATTCTTTGACGGGTCTCTTAATGCATCAGTAAATATTCTTGTATCATGAGCACTTCCTTCCCAACCACGTAATACATAAGTAAAACATAGATCGAAATCACATATAGCCATGACATTTTGAGTTGGTAATTCTTTTAAAGGAATATGTTCATCTAATGGAAACTTAGCAGGAATATGTGTGCAATCCATAGCACCAATAAAATCCTAAAATAAGAAGTAAGTTACTCATCATAGTTTAAAAACTAACCAAATAACAATTCTTATTTTAGATAAAAATAAACCAAATATACCTTGAAATAAGAGTAGTATGTTGAATTATCTCTCATAGACGGTGCACATCGAATGTATCATAAAATGGACGGATCCAATCTATCGACATCTTGGTGACAGCTTTAAGAACCCTGTGGAAACTTTGAAAGAATTCTTGGAGTTGTCGATTGCCTTCCTTTGTCCCAATTGCCATCAAAAAAGTATCAGCTTGTTCCTTCATGGTGACACTTCTCATAGGCCGAAGACCATAAACATCGACTAAGGTCTTACATAACATGAAGAAAATATGTTTCTCCATTCTCGGATTTTCATAGCAACGACGATCAGTTTCACATTTTAACATATTCATCATATTTGCCCAACCACTAAAAGGCCTAGTGTGACAAGGAACCATATTTAAGTATGTATCATAATATGTTATTGCTCCCATGCACAATGTCATTAATAATTCATCTTCAGCACTCTCTTCATCATGAGTGTTTAAGTTTATATAATTCACATTATGATTTCTACTTCGGTTGAACAGCGGGTCCATTATGTTTAAACGAACATATTTGTTACAAATAAATAAATAATCATCAATCAATAATGTGTGTTTAACTGAAGAACATGACAAACTAACAAGAAAAAAAGTTTATGATTTAGAGAAACTAATTAAAATAAAAGATAAGCACTAACACCACAAATTATATCCACCCACAAATTCTTTAAACTTCCAACCCTTTTGCCCAATTCGCAGAGCAAGAACAAGATAAAGAAAAAAAAATTGTTACCATAAGTTTTGTTAGTAGGCAAGAAAGTTGCTATTGCTTAACAAATTAAAGTAAAAAGGTACCTTTTAACTAATCACAAGCCACAACAAGAACATCAAAAAAAATGAAGGGATGGGAAATTCTGGAGTACCTTGGATGACTTGGTTTGGACCGTAAGAAGATGATTTACTAGACTTCATTAGAAAAATATTCTCTTAAGAGATGTAGTAGCTTGAGTAGTTACAAGTAGTAAATTCTCATTAATATTAGTAGTGTTGGTCCCGAGAGTAGACGAGTCTTCAGGTGTGGAATACACCTGAGTCAAAGTTCAGCAACGAGCGCGACAGTCACTACTGCTTAATCAGTACTGCTGAACGCGTGGGCAGAGAATCCTTCTACTGAGTACGGTCTATCGAATTCGGCCAGTAGAACAAGTAGTTCAAGATCGGTTTCGAGTGTGGAAGAGTAGGCCCAAAAGAATATTCGTCTAAGTCTCGAAAACACCGTTTTTATGCTATTTGATTTAAAGTCGCTTTTATACAAGTGAACAATTAAGCGAGCAACAATAAATCAACACGAGCTTTTTAAAGTGGTTCGGATATCAAACGATCCTACGTCCACTGTCCCCGAAAAGATCGGGAGGCTATTTATTATACCGAGATAGTCTCGGTCGGCTTGTACACGGGACAAACTGCGGCTTGGGGATTATACTCGAGCAAGTCCCGGTTATACGATTATCAAACCGAAGCGTTTGACAAACTCTCCAACTATGAAGGAGTCCTTTTACAATCAGGAACAAGCTCAAATATGAACTCCTTCGTCTAAGCTATGGATATTACAATAAGATCAGCTTAGATTAGATAAGGAACGAGATAGAACTCTAGAGAGAAGAACTATAAGAATATATCTATGAAAGATTAAGTTCTTCTCTGGATATGGCTTGAATCTTCTAGAGTGTTTGTTCGGTTGAGCTCGGTTCCTTGGATGTGTCCATCATCGTCATGATTGACCTCACCTCTTCTGCTCTGCGTGAAGACTCTTCTCTATTTATAGAGGTGACCTAGGCTTATGTCCGTTGGAGAGGACGATGCCAAGTGTCACTCTATGGGGTAGCAAACGGCATTATTTGAATTCTGTAGAGTCCACTAACTTTAATGAAAGTGGTTGACTTGCAGCTTATGTCGTAGACTCTGCCAGCTGGCTGCTTGTCACTAGTCGAGGTACAGAGAGTGGTTGAGACCTATTCAGACTTAAAGGTGATACTGAAGCTGACTTCTCAGATGTACGACCTCGACAACTCTACTAAATTTGTTCTTCTTAAGTCCATGGGCCGTTAAAGTTACCTGCCGACCGTTGCTTGAGTCTGATCTTGATTCAGTAGATAACTTCTGCCGAGTGCCGCTTTCGAAGATCAACTCGAGTACAAGGTGAACTACTCCCGCCGAGTTCGGTTCGATCGACTCCTTTCGATATCTTGCTCCCGCCGAGTCCAATATTTACTGAGTCTTCTCCTGAATGCACAAACCGTTGAACTTTAGCTAGTCTCATCGAGTTCCTAACATGGTGAACTCAGTTAAGCTATAACAATATCGAAAGCTCATCATCCAGCTAGGGTTTTGGGATCTTCAAATCTATCGTAGTGAACCTAATTCCCAACAGGTAGGCTGCATAGGAATTTATCAGACACATTTTAATATGAATTCTTGTCGATTGATGACTCACCATAGTATTTATACGGAGTCGTATGTTAGAAATATGAATACTAGTATTAATATATATGTATTCATGCAATAGATATGAATTATTCAAGAATAATTAATATGATGATAGGAGTGTGACGATATTTAGTACTAATATGATGTAATAAATATTTTTATAATATAATGATTTTGAATATATGGGAATATAAATTATAAAACAAAATAAACATAGAATAAGAAATAATTTCTCAAGTTTATTCATGTAGAAATTCTAAAGTTTATTTCTATTAGGGGTAAAATGGACTTTTTATTTAAAAAGTCAAAATAAACTACTACATTCCAAACACTATATTCTCCACTTTCAGCATTTTTTTCCAATACTTTCAGCTTATCAAAGTAGCAGCCTTCCGCACTTATAAATAATCTTCAATTACTCCAAACACCCACACTGGCCACATAATTATTCAAACCAACGTACAAATTAAATTTATGTATTTTTTTAATATAGAATTTAAATTAAGTAATTGTTAATTAAATAACCTAAAACAAAGAAAAGATTTAATCATGGGTTGAATACACTACCTTTTGTAGAAAAACACACTACAAACACGTCATATTACCTACTTTAAGCTTATAATAAGACTATAATTTTTAAGATAAGCTAGTTGCTGATTTAGTTCCCAATCTATGAACTTTTTTAGCCTAAATTTCAGAGTAAACAAATCATACATAACATGTAATATAAAATTACATAAATAACACGTTCTCCCTCCGTTCCACTATAAGTGGCTACATTTTTCGATTGGGATGTCCCACTAAAAATGACGACCACTTTCCGGATTTAACAAATAATAATTATCATTTCTTCTACTTACTCTCTCATTATCTTACTCATCTTCTCTCTCATACTTTATCATTTATATCTCTCTCTCCATATTTTATCATCTATTCTCTTAATCATGCTGAAAAGAATGTGGCCACTAATAGCATTATGGAGGGAGTAATATTTAACCACGAGACTACCAAATGAACCAAAACCATTACCATGAAGACATAATTGGAGAGGCGTGGCAGCGTACGTAGGAGAGCATTAGAAGCAGCCTCCTCCCACTCACTCGTCAACAAAGCACGGCCCAATTGGATATTTATTTGGTATTCGCATAATATTCCAACCTCTACGTTACCTACTCCACAAATAATTCACGTCATCGGCTGCTAAACTTAATTGCTTAAATATTTATTTGCAATTATCCTCTGTATTACGCTATTACTGTAACGTAATTAAATCCTTGGTTGTCTCTTTCATTCTCCTCATCTTCCGCCTCACAATAAGTCAAGTAAACTATTTTATATATTTATATTGCAGAAAGAAGAAATAAATACGTTAACTCTGCATGCTTCCCCGAATAAATACTGAAATTACAACTTGTGATTGAACTTGTATTGTAATTCTTCGTCGTACTCGTAGAGAGATAAAGGAGGCGGAGAAAGAAGAAGAGAGGAGGGGGGAGAAGGATGGCAATGGCGCAGATTTTACTCCACGGAGATCTGCATGCAACTATATATGAGATTGACAATCTCCACCTTGGACTTCTTTCCAAGTTTTTTCACAAGGTATCCATCTCTTCTAATATCTCATCATTTTTTTCCCCTCAAAAGCATTGCAAATTTAACCAACCAATTTAAATTATCTACAACAACAGCTTTCTCACATGTATAGTTTGTTGGTGATGTTGGCCTGAATTTAAGACGAAGTAGGAGCTATACAGTATATGTATCCACTTTAGATATGGACAGCTCATTTGAAATTTGAATATTCCTCTCTCTCTCTCTCTCTCTCTATCTAGGACAAGGTCTCAAAGGATAACATTATTGAATGACTGAGTAGCAGTGAAGTTTCTTAAAAGTTAAATCTGCTACCTAATCCATCAAGTTGTTTTTGTTTATAAGGACATCTGATCTGTAATTCACTATAATAAACTTAAAGCCAATTAGGTAAACTAACACTTGGACCGGTGCTAAAACAAGTAGTGCCCATCCTACGTGAATTAGGATCCATTTAATTACTCATGAATCGTTGATACTATTGTACTATCAATAATAATAAAATATTCTGATATTTCTAGAAATTAAGAAAACTACACAATGTTAGTTATGTACTTTGTTTACGAGAGTTTATCAATCATTTTATTTGACCTTATGCTAAAAACTACAAATTGATATATACATTTGAGATAGTTTATCAACATAGCTTATCTTTATTAGCTCTTTTAGGTTTGTTTTCAAAAATTGATAAGAAGCGTTTTTTTAAGTTGTTTCTCCTAATGGCCTTATTGCAATTAATGTTCCTATTTTCATCGAATTTCAATTCTACAAAGTCGACATTTTTGGGAGACGAGTTCCTCTCTTTTCCCCAATTAATTCCATCTATATTTTAGAAAGATTGTTCTTCAAAGTCGGTTAATACTGTGCAGAAAACTAAAGAAAAATTTACTGTAATGGGAAGTTATGTAACGTCATTGACACAATTATGCATGCTAAAGAAACTTAGAGCATTTTAGATTTATTCAACGTTAAATTAGAAGATGGGAGATTTGATGTTTCATTATTGGTAAAAACTTGTGTGCACCATGTTGTACATGCAACATGATTCAATTATTCAATTTTAACCCGCTTTGACCCGTATTTGGTCCGTTGACTCGCTTTGACCCGTGTGTTGATCCACTGATGTCAGCATGACATCATTAATCCTCTTTTTAATTTTTAAATTTTTTCATTATTATTTTTTTTAAGTTTTTTTTTCCTCTTTATTTTAAGGAAGGTGTGTCACTCTTTGCATACGGAAGTGTCAATCGTAATAAACAAAAGTGTCAATCGCAACAAACAATTTTTTTTTAAATAAAATTTTTTTTTTCCATTTTTTTTTCGTTTTTTTTTAACGTTTTTTCCTCTTTATTTTAAGGACGAGCATGTCACTCTTTGCATAAGAAAGTGTCAATTATATCAAACAAAAGTGTCAATCGTAACAAACATTTTTTTTTTATTTTTTTCGATTTTTTTGATAAGGCGTGTCATTTGTAATGAGTAAATGTGTCATTTATTTTTTATCCAAAGTGTCAATCGTAACAAACAAAAGTGTCATTTGTATTTGAATAAAGTATCATTTATTGACTATCAATTATTTTTGAAAAAAAATGCGATTTGTTTCGAAAAAAAGTGTCATTTATTTATGAAAAAAGTATCAATTGTCTATGTTGTTTGTGTCAATCGTAACAAAATAACGTGTCAATGATGAGCAGAGTGTCTGTTTATGCCATAATTCATAATAGAGAGCAAAGTGTCAATTGTCTCTATTGTGCGTGTCAATCACGATAAAAGAACGTGTCAATGATGATTATAGTGTCTGTTTAAGCCATAATTCACAGTAGAGAGTAGAGTGTCAATTTTCTCTGTTGTGCGTGTCAAACATGACAAAAGAACGTGTCAATGATGAGCAGAGTGTCTATTTAAGCCCATAATTCACAATAGAGAGCAAAGTGTCAATTGTCTCTGTTGTGCGTGTCAATCATGACAAAAGAACTTGTCAGCAGAGTGTCTATTTAATCCTTAATTTACAGTAGAGAGTAGAGTGTCAATTGTCTGTGTTATTTGTGTCCATTATGACAAAAGAACGTGTCAACGATGACCAGAGTGTCTAATTAAGCCATAATTCACAATAAAGAGCAGAGTGTCAATCGTCTCTGTTGTGCGTGTCAATCACGATAAAAAAACGTGTCAATGATGAGCAGAGTATATGTTTAAGCCGTAATTCATACTAGATAATAGTGGAACAACATATTTAATAGTTGTCTCTGTTCATAAGCAAATCACATAATTCCCCTCTCACTCTCAAATCAATAGACAATAATATGATTAAAGTATGATAAAAGAAGAAATATAATGCTCTAGCCCTTCATGACCTCTAAGTTAAGCACTCAACTGTAACTAGGAACACAAAAGTGATCAAACCTAAGCGTGTAAAACCAACAGACGATTGACATCTAAGTTTTGTTTCAAATAATAAATTAAATAGTCCACATCAAAATTGAAAGAAGCAAAAACATCAGGGAATCAGCGAATCGTAAATAAATGACCAATTGATCAAATGCCAGACAAAGACCACTATCATCAAATCAATAAACTAGCACAACCAATCATCCGCTCCACCAAGAAGACTGAACTTGAGAATTACAATTTCAAAAACTTAAGAAGAAAATTCAAGCAATTGTAGAAATTGATTTTGGCGAAGCACTAACCCGACGACGGCGACGTTTCGCGGTTGAATATTGGCGAGTTCTTCAGATCTGTAGGTACATCTATTTTCGGAGAGAGAAACACGAGAGAGAGAGAGAGAGAGAGAGAGAGAGAGAGGGGGGGAGAGAGGAGACGACAGTGAAAGAGGGGAGAGAGAGAGAGAGAGGATGGTGGGAGAGAGCGGAGCCGGATCTAGAGGATGGCACGGAGGTGGATCCAGCCATCGGAGCAACGGAGGCGGAGGAGGAGCGCGCAAGGAGCGACGGAGACGGAGAGGAGTGATGACGACGGATATAGGGAGGACGGTGGAGAGAGAGAGGGGGGGAGAGGAGAAAGAGAGAGAGGGGGGGAGAGGAGAAAGAGAGAGAGGGGGGTGATTTGCAGAGAGAAAGAGGGGGAGAGAGAAAGGGGGTAGTCGGGAGGGGAGGAGACGGGAAGAGAGAGAGAGTGTAATCCAATAATTTTTTTTAATATTTTTTTTAATACTGAATCGGGTCAAATTCGGGTTAAAATTGGACAATTACATCATGTTGTGCAACATGATGCACCCTATTCCATCTCTTCATTATTCAAGAACATGAAGATTTTTTCAATCCTCACTGAAGCTATTCTGTGTGAGTCTGTCACCTGAGGGTGGTTTAATCTCCTGTGTGGTTTGCAGGCTACTGCACAAGGAGTTGAGGTTTACCCAGAGCGCACCGAAGGTAGCGGCTGCGGGTTCCTCAAATAAAAAAAAATAATAAAAAAAGAACATGAAGATTTTTTTGAATAAAAATGTAATGTAAGGGTAGTTTTTAACGGTTTTCCTTTGAAAAATATGTATTTATAAACACGGCATAACAAAAATATTCTCTAGAATTTACTATAATAGTTAAGTTTTGATCTTAAATGAATACACAATAATAATTTAATTAAAATTGTATTCTTTCATCATATTAAACACTATTCTAGGAGCTAACTGCAGTACATGAACATGATTGAAGGTGGTCGAAGGCATCGAAGAAGCAGCAGGTTTCAGAAACACAGCTTCAAGACTCTACGCCACGATCGACTTAGAAAAGACACGAGTTGGACGGACCAGACTGCTCCACGACCACACCTCCAATCCTCGTTGGAACGAGTCCTTCCACATCTACTGCGCCCACACCGCTTCCCAACTCGTCTTCACCCTCAAACTCGACAACCCCATCGGCACACACCTTATCGGCACCGCTCACCTCCCCGTCCAAGACCTCATACCCAGCGATCAAGTCGACACGTGGCTCCCAATCCTCGACCGCCACCACCAACCAGTCAAGGGCAACTCCAAACTCCACGTCAAGCTTCACTTCTTCGACGTCACGCGCGAGCGTTGCTGGTCACGCGGCCTCAAGAGCCCCAACTTCCCGGGCGTCCCCTTCACCTTCTTCCCGCAGAGGAAGGGCTGCAGAATCACCCTCTACCAAGACGCTCACGTTGCTCATGGTTTCATACCGGAGATTGAACTCTCTGGTGGGAACAACTACAAGCCTCATCGGTGTTGGGAGGACATATTCGATGCCATTTCTAACGCGAAACACTTGATTTACATCACGGGTTGGTCCATCTACACCAAAATCACGTTGGTCAGAGATGACCGGAGGCCGAAGGAAGGTGGAGATATTGCTCTTGGAGAGCTACTCATCAAGAAAGCCAATGAAGGAGTGAGAGTACTAATGCTTGTGTGGGATGATAGAACTTCAGTTAAGCAGTTGAAGAAAGATGGATTGTTGGCTACCCACGACGAAGATACTGGAAGCTTCTTCCACAACACCAACGTGCATTGCGTGCTCTGCCCGCGTAATCCGGACGATGGGAGAAGCATCGTTCAAGGGCTACAAATTGGTGCCATGTTCACACATCATCAAAAGATAGTCGTGGCTGACTGTGCAATGCCTAATGGAGATTCAGAGAGGAGGAGGATCGTGAGTTTTGTAGGAGGCATTGATCTCTGTGATGGAAGATATGATAATCAGTCACACTCCCTTTTCAGAACTCTCAATACCATCCACAAAGATGATTTCCATCAAGCCAACTGCGAGGGCGCCAATATAAGAAAGGGTGGTCCGAGGGAGCCGTGGCACGACATCCACTGCAAGGTGGAGGGTCCGGCTGCATGGGATGTAATCTACAATTTCGAGCAGAGGTGGATGAAGCAAGGCGGTAAGGATCTGCTTCTTCCGCTGCAGGAATTGGAAGGTGTTATAATTCCACCGTCTCCGGTCATGTATTCCGATGACCACGAGACGTGGAATGTCCAAGTGTTCCGCTCGATTGATGGTGGAGCGGCCTTTGGCTTCCCTGAGCTGCCTGAGGAGGCAGCTCAATCTGGCCTGATAAGCGGCAAGGACAACATCATCGACCGTAGCATTCAGGATGCGTATATTCATGCTATTCGTCGCGCTAACAGATTCATCTACATCGAAAACCAGTATTTCTTAGGTAGCTCTTTCTCTTGGTCTTCAACTGATGTCGACGATGACCAAGTTGCCGCTCTGCATCTGATTCCTAAAGAGCTTTCACTGAAGATCGCATGCAAGATCGAGGAGGGGGGAGCCGTTTAGAGTGTACGTGGTGATCCCAATGTGGCCGGAGGGCTACCCGGACAGCGCGGCGGTGCAGACTATATTAAGCTGGCAGAAGAGGACTATGGAGATGATGTACATTGATATTGCACAAGCCCTCAAAGCCAAAGGCATCGAAGCCAACCCTAAAGACTATCTGACTTTCTTCTGCCTTGGAAACAGAGAGATGAAGAGAGATGGCGAATACGAGCCTCATCTAAAGCCAGAAGCGGATACATATTACGGTAGAGCTCAGCAGTCGAGGCGAGGAATGATCTACGTCCACGCCAAAATGATGATCGGTAACTCGATCAAGAATCGATTACCTTCTTTTCTAAAAAGGGGATCAATTTCTTGCTAACATTGACAGGGATTTTTGCAGTTGATGATGAATACATAATCGTCGGATCAGCCAATATCAACCAGCGATCGATGGATGGCGCAAGGGATTCCGAGATAGCAATGGGGGCTTATCAGCCTTATCATCTATCCTGCAAGCAGCCAGCGAGAGGGCAGGTTTATGGCTTCCGGATGGCGTTATGGTACGAGCATGCCGGACAAATAGACGACGTCTTCTGCCATCCGGAAAGCGTGGAGTGCATCCAGCATGTGAACCGGATTGGTGAGAGAAACTGGGATGCTTACGCCAGAGAAACAGTGGAAGGTGATTTGGGTGGACATCTGCTTAGCTATCCTATTCGGGTTTCGTCTCATGGTAGAGTGAGTGGTCTTGTGGACAATTTTTCAGATACGACGGCCCCCGTTATTGGCACCGTTGCCAACTACTATCCATCAATACTCACTACTTAACATTAATCTACCAAGCCGCTACCAAAATGCGCATTTTATTTTATATCAACGCATTCAATAATATAGTCAAGGAGGAAGTTTGAATTTATTCTTTCTTCTCTTACAAACAGAAAAAGCCTTTTTCATATATCTTGTTTTTTAATTTGGGAATGGAAACATTAACTTCAGAAGCGCAAACCATGTAATTGGGTTGGGCCGCCGCTTTCGAAAGTCGAAAAAGAAAGAGGCAACAACCCAAACTCAGTACATTAAACTATACAGTTTACAGGTCTACAAGTTTGCTTTTTACGCTCTCTTTTACTACATCTATTTCTTAAGACGTCTATTAATAAATGTGAAAATGATTTGATTTTTCTATATAGCTTGTATGTCACTGGCGGATTTAAAGGGGCGGGTGGGTGCGACCGCCCTTCCAAACTTTCGTGTGATATTATGAGTTGTCTCCGATTTTTTGTAATTTATATCTTTGTCTTACTCAATTTTTTTAGTTCGCCCCCGAAATTCTTGAATATATTCTACACTAAATTAAAAATTAAGAATTGGTATAAATGTAACCACTAATTTTGAAAACTATTAAAAAATATATATTTAAATGCATTAATTTTTTAGTGAAAATCTAGAACTTGGAGTTTTAGATATCTATTTTAATAGATTTACATATATAATTTAACATATATAACTCTATGCAATTGATGTATTATGTTCGTATTTATTTTTTTGAACTCGATTGTCTTTTGAGTAAAATTAGCACCATTTAAAATACACAATACTTTATACTTAATTGATTCATAAGCTAGAATTTGTTATTCTTTCGAATATCCTTTATTTAATTTTGAGATGCTGTTAAAAATGGATTTTGTACTTCATTTTTCCTACGAATTACAAAAAATAATGAATATCATATAAAAATATAATATTCCTAAATAAGCTTCAAGTAGCAAGTATATAATTTTATCACAATTCTAAGTTCGAATAAAATAATATTCAACTTAATTTAGTTAGAAATTTCAACAGAATAAGATCTATACAGTCAATTTTGACAAAATTCAATAATTGGATATGTGTTCAATGTTTCTCCAATTCATTTATGAGGCATCCCGGCAGAATTCAATCAAATCGTTGGGATTATTATTAAAAAAAAAAAAAACTAGCAGAACTCGGCTAAATTATACAAACAAAACTGTTGTGGTGCAAACAGAGTCTCCGTACATGTAGAAATTGAAGAATCCGACGAATTTATGTAAGTTATTTCCTTCTATAATTTCAGTAAAGGATTTCGGGACTCTTTGGCATTCATATGGTTATGACACTCATTTGATTCTATATTATTGACAGGAGGATTTTAAACTCAATATTCATCAATTTTCTGGTATTTTTACGAAATCAACAAGCTTTTTTAAAAGAAAAAATGAGTAAGATGCCGCTGTTATCACAGGCTAAGCACCTTGACTACTATACAATCCCATGCGGACAAAATTGACAAGCTTTTAATTTGTAGTTTCATTATTGTCTACTCATACTACATAAGAAGACAGTATTTGGAATAACTTTTATAAGTAACTTTTAGTTTTTATACTTAAAGTTATTTAAAATAATTTTCAAAATAAAAGTTGTTAGTGTTTGTAATATTAAAACAAGAAAAAAAAACAACTTAATTTTAAAAAAAAAACAGTATTTTAAACACTAAGTTGTTTTTCACTTTTTTGTTTTTCAAACAGTAAGTTGCTTTTAAAAAGAACCTTTAACTAACTTATGAGTTTCTACTTATTCAGTTTATTTTAAACTTTAAATATTAAAAAAAAATATTTCTTACAGTAAAAATCTGAATCAACTGTTTTAACACTACCGAAATTATGTAATAGTCAGGGAGTGGATTTTGCTAGAAATTAATGGTTAATATTTATGATGTGATATTTCATCCTATGCTCCTCAATTTAATGCGAAAGTTGTTCCAACTCCCGAACCAATTTAGTCAACCAAATAAATGTTTGGGCATTAATTGCTACAGCATTGGCATCATAAAATTCACTCTTATTTTATTTCTTCACATGCACCATCTTCCATTTTTCATCCTCTCGTTACAATTAATCTTCAAATATCCAAAACGAGCTTAGATATGATACTTTTCTTGATGCAACATATAATCTGATCTAGTGTAATTAACAGTAAGTTGATGCAATGAAACAATAAATAAAACAAATTTTATAGTGGTTTGAATTCACAAGATCCTACGTCCACTCTTCTACTTTCTCAGTAGGAATCCACTAAGGTACTCGTAGACTGACGAGCTGCAGAAACACATACAAACAAACTATCTATCTATCAACTTCATTCTAACTAATAGGATAGGATGGGTTGTTTATGGTTTGTTCAACAACAAGAGTTTTAAACATTCTTGACTCCAAGCTAATGATAAGCTATAAATACTTGAAGTATGAACAGCAAAAGGAATTTCTCGGCTAATGAACTTGAATAGAAGTAATGTGAGAGCAGATTCTTTAGTTTGAGTATGCTTGAGCGTATTGAAATTCCGTAACCTCGTTGAGATAGGTCTTCGACTATTTACACACAACTAATAACTTTTTTAATTTTCATGCTTAAAAGAAATTAGATTAATTTATTGGAGTGGAAGGGAGAGTACATAGGTGGATCTAAAATTAAGAATTAGAAAGTGAAATTTATAATTTTTTACGAAGGGGCAAAATAATAATCCCTCCGTCCCATATTTCTTGTTCCATTTCCATTGAGCACGGTATTTTAGGAGAGTTGTTGGTGGTTATTGGTTGTGTGTAGAGTGGTGGGTCCCTCAACTTGTGGTTGATTCTTAGCCACACAATTTTAATTTTTTAAGGAATGGAACAACATTTATGGGACAACAAGAAGAGGGAAATGGAACAACAATTATGGGACAGATGGAGTACTTTTTAAAAAACTAGAACGAATTTATAAAAAACTTTTCCAACAGTAAATTCCAGGTGGTAAATTTAGTTTTGTGGTTTCAGACTACTATATAATTGTAGGATTTACTTGCATTTCAAATATGGACTTGTCTCTTTCGTCATATTCAAGAAAAATCTAGGCGATAAAACTAGAAAGGTTAAAATACAAACAATGTCATTATCAAAAATCAACAAAAATATACCTTTCAGTCTTTTATAATTGATGGTGTCAGGATTACTTCGTAGGATAATGATTCGACTAATTTAAAATCTTGACCTTTTCTCTCTCACTATCGCTGCGAGTCCACAACTTCATTTTCATGGCTGGGATGACATCTCAACCGCTGGCAGACCAAACACTTGATTTTTAAAAACAGTAAAGAAATTAAGAAATATTAGTATTATATTTCACTTAGGCAAAAACATTCCAAAAGGTCACCTTTTCGGTCTGGTAATAATTATACGGAATGGTAGGACCCACAGTTGCAATAATTCATAAAAGGTGGTCGTTGTACGCATTTACAGCGCCATCAATTAAGGAAAGACGACAAAGGGGACCTTTTAGGTCTCCACACTTCAACAATGGATAGAATCTACCATAAAATATACACACAAAATATAATATTTTAATTTATTTATACGCGGTGCTATTTAATATGTTGTGGTGCTTTCTTCATTTGCAACCACACTTTTATTATTGTCCAACTCCCACTCTGCCAGGAAGAATTGATAATTAACCTCTTTTTCCATGAAAGACATGCCCAAATGTACAAATCCATCTCATTATGTGTGCCGTATGATAAACTAATTAAGGCCTCCAATCGTTTTGATTCGGTCAATCAGTATATGTGTTTGTACATAGACATAATTTATTCAAGTGAAATATATAGATAGCCGGATTTATGAGGTGCATGAATTTTCTTAATTTGTTTCTAAAAAAATTGCTATTAGGCTCCGTTAATATGTACGGGTTTTAACGGGAAATGAAGTATTTTTTTCTAATAAGTTTTAGTTTAAATTTTTTTCGTAGATTAAATAGATGTCAAACCTCGAGGCGCAATGCCGCAATTGATATAAGAGGGATAAATTATGAGGGACTTGAGTAGGTTGAAAAAACACATACAACGTTGGTACTCGTATTTATTTAATTTCAAATAAAAAAAAAAATCGATCAGAACATAGGGGCGATTGAGCTGCCATTATTGACTTCAAAAATTAAAGTGACAGTAAGGCAAGTATAAGAAGTTGCATCCGATCATAAAAGCGAGAAGATTCAAGATGATGAGGATCTACTAATTTATTATTATATCTTTTTCAATACGAAAGAAAGTAATGATGATCTAAAAACGTCGACTACATTAAATTCTTTTCCCACCCCCCATCCCCAGAGTAGTTGGAACTTCGAACGGATATGGCAAAGTGAAATTGTCGACGGTTTAATTAAGAAGTTTCCAGAGCTACATTTAAGTAGTTATTTTAAAATTAAATCGAAACAAATTCTAATTTTTAAGATATCCAACCCTAATAAAATAGGTATATAAAATATGTATCCCTAATTTGATTTTATTCAAAAGCCACATCATTGAGACTTTCTTGATTCGCAAGATAGGAGAGTTTGGATTTTCATTCTTTTAATAAAAATACAAATGTTTATCTTTTACTCTCTTCATAAGAATAACTAATTCTTTTGTTTTAAAAAGTAAGAAAAAATACATAAATCTCCACATTTTTATAAGGACATATAACTAAGTATTTATTATGTTATAAAAAAAATTTAGTCAAATTGTAAATTTATTTTTATTTTAACTAAAGATTATTAGAAAATGTTTATCATTATTCTTTTCTCATAAGGAATGACGTATATATAATATTTAATATTTTTTCAGAAAACAACTAAATATTTCACAAAATGTATTAATATTTTAATACAGTATCGGAACCTAAAAAAATGAATCGATATTGGGCAGAAATATTTACATAATTTTTAATTGGGAACAGTATTTTGGAAATTATTTATTGATTCTATTTTAAGAGAATCAAATAAAGACATACCCATCAGGTATGATTAGTCATACCAATTCAATTATCTTCTTCAAACCAAACGTTAACTTAATAGAATTTAAAGATAAAGATGCGTCTAATTTATATTTTGTAATATATGAAAATACAATTAAGGTATGGATCATGTGGGAAGACAGAGTTATGTAGGAAGGTAGGAAGTATGCATGTTCTCTATATGTTTTATGCATATTCCTTAATTTTTCTATGCATACATTTTGTATTTTTTACATTTTTGTCCTTATGCATAAAACATATAAAGAATATGCAAAATGAATATTACAGAGCATATTCAATCTAAACTATCAAAAATTAAATGAATGATGTAGATTTCTTCTTATTTCTTATTTTAAGGGGCTTCTCATATTATCCATTCCCTTATATTAGGGTATAAGGGTATAATTAGCAAGAAAAAGAAGAGTTATATGAAAAGCTTTTTCTTTATCCCTAATTAAGGTTAACAGTAAAGTGGATGGAAATCAGTTCAGGAGCTAACTGCAACTAGTAATAAAAGGTTGGAAGTGTATTTTTGTTTTTTAGATTTAATAGGTTGTGAGAGAAATAAAACAGTTGACATATTTCGGGGATTTATAATTTTTCTTTTATTTTATTATTTTTTTTGGTAAATAAATTTTTGGACCATACTTGCGAGTTTTTTTTTTATTTTTTCATGTAACAATAACAGTATCTATGTTTATCAAATCTCAAATTGCAGTCAAACATGACAAATGAGAACATATTTTACTTCAAAACTACAAACCGAGTTCCAACACATAACGAAGGGGAGGTGGGTCTCCCTTGATCTATCCCGTTCTCTATCCTCACCGGCCATTGTGTTGCCCATGTTCTGTTAATTTATGTGAATTAATATGCCGGTAGGTACGCATGTCTCTTCATTTGAGCGATTCATATCTGGCTCAATCGGTGGAGAAAGGGTTGATATCCAACAAACATTAATCAAATCCATGCATTAGGAATCTGTATTTATTTAATACATAAAGGAAAATATTGGAACATTCGTTCTGGACAAGTAGATTTATTTTTATGTATTGTTCCTTCGCTAACTTTGATGATTTAAATATTAGTATATGTCCATTTTCCAAGGTTAGTGACATTATGTATCTTATAAAATACAAAGATCACCATCAAGATGTCACGGGATGTTACTTATTGATAGGTTCAAATCATGTGAAGAAAAATAAAATCTTGATATTTCAATAATGAAATACTAGAGTAACTTTCACTCATGATTTGTTAAAAAGGTTTCATCATTTTATTTGATTCCTTATAGGGAAAATCATATCGAAATCGGATTTCTAACTACTACAAAATATTTGAAGATTTTGGCAATAAATTCTTGATACCAATGCCATATATGGGCCAATTAATTAGTCATTTTCGTATTTATTTATTTCAGGCCAAAATGTCACTTAATTGCACAGTTGGAGCATTTTTATTGTCAGTTTTGCACATCATGTGCGCAGTCGGAGCACCTTGCTTATGACGAGGATGCAAGGTGGCGATGCATTTTCTAACAAAGTAGGAGCAGGTTTGCTTAAGATATGGACAAAAATTGAAAGAAGGAAAGAGAGGGGCGAAAACTTGGAGGTTAAGAAAGAAATAAGGAAAGATAAGATATTACCTTATCTTGAAAATCTTTCTTTATCCGAAGATTTGCCCAAGATCTGTTTTTTGATCTTGATGCAGCCCTATATAAGGGAGAAAGGCGTAGGAAATTCATAATCATTCATACACATTCACTTTTATTTTGCTGCGCCGTAGCTTTCAATTCCACCGAAGTTCCATCCATTTTATTTCAAGCATTTCGAGAGTTGGGAGAAGAAGAAAACACTTAGTTTCTAGTTTTATGATTGTTTGTTCATGAAGACAATTTCAGTTTCCGTATTTTAATTCTCATTTTGTTGAGAAACGAAGACGTTTAAATCAGTACTCTCATTTTATTAATTCAACACGTATTTCATTTTAGTTTCGTTAATCCATGTTGTTGTTCTTTTATTCTTGTTCTTATATTTTCGTGCATGTTAGCTTTAGGGTTACAAATGAGTTATGTTATCTTCTGTTCTGCAAAGTGTCTTAGTTGTACAATCAGTACGTTTTCATGAGTAGCTAAATCTTAATAGTCTGGCGGGATGTGAAATACATAATGAGTAGTACGCGAGACTTAGGTTGCGCAGTTTATAGCTAACTTAGTACTTTCATTGTTTCTCATGGAATAAAGCTGGAAGAGTAGCAAGATTATTCGTAGAATAACCAAATTAAACCGGTAGAAGATTATTAGATGTCCAACATACTAGTAGGCTCCTAAACTAGACTCCCTTACTTCACAAAGCTGTCTAGTTGCTAAATCTATTGATTGCCCAATAACGTAGGTTGTACCTAGATTAGGGAAGTAGTCATTTTAATGTCCAATATGACGGCTACTGATTAAGGTAAGTGGGAATAAGGACCGTGGAAGTTTAATTACGGCGATCTATAACTAGTTGATCTTAAGATTAATTAATTATATGTGCCTAAGATTAATTAATTATATGTGCCAAGGATTGAAATTATGTGTGTGTGGAATATCTTGCTGGACCCGTCTCTTAATTGCGCAGTTAATACGTTTATTTGATCATTTCACTTTTTACCAATTCGTAGTTTAGTAATTCCCAAAAATTGCCTGGTTGCTAACTAAAAATCTAAAAACAAGTACGAAAAAGAATGATCAATCTCCGTTCCATGTGTTTGATAACCTGTTAGCAATATTGATTTCAATTTCAGCTTTTGCAAGATTTACTTGGTGAAAACAACGATCACCACCTATAAAGAAGGGACTTTTGTAGAGATGAGTCAGTACGTCATACATTTCAATATACTGCAAATCGGTATACTTTCATGCATGTACTTTCATATTGGTATGCGAGACTTTTAAGATATACCAACATTTCTGGTACTATGTTTTCTCAAGATATGCCGTTCTTCCATGACATACAGGCTTCAAGTAAACCGATTCATGCCGAATCTCAAGTTACTGTTGTATATATTCGATTTGTACCTATACACCAATTTTTTTTGGTATGCAGCGGTATACCGCAGTATCTAAAATTTGATATTGCACCATACTGAAGTCTTCCAGTACGGTATATATCATATGGTACAAAAAGTTTTAGATTACTGATAATTTTGATATTTTATGGTATGACAAATACAATATATCAATTTTTTTGTATTTTCTCACCCCTAAGCGTGGTGGTGGGGGTGTGTGTGTGGGGGGGGGGGGGGAAGGGTGAAAGTTGCATACTGTTTCCTTACGATAAGTACAGAATATCATAGTGGTTTGGATATGCAAGATCCTACGTTCACTTTCCAGTTTCCAAGAGTTCTTGATTAGATTATACTGAGCAAGTCTTAGTTGATCCATTCATAGGACAAATTTTAACTAGTTATAGTCTTAGGGACTTTACAAGGGTTTCAAACACTAGGGTTTGATGGTTTTCTCCAAATATATATGATGGAGTTCTTACATTGAGAATAGTTCAGTGATGAACTCATTTGGTTACTAAGCTTATAAACTTACAACCACTACTACAAAAAAAGCCCATAGACAATGGTTAATCGTAGTAAATATTCAATATTGCGGAAGGTCCCGTTGTCGTATAATAGGCGCTTATAGACAACAATTAATAACTGTTGTCGTAGGTGTGTTCCCAGCTGTTGTGAACTAACAGACAATTGTTTAAAACCATTGTCATAGGTACGTTTCCAAATATTGCGGAAGGTCCCTTATCTATTTTCGTATATAGGAGCTTATAGACAACACTTACTACACGTTGTCATAGATATTATGGACAACGGTTCAGGATACATAAAGAAAGGTTAATAACACTTGTCGTAGACGCTTACGACAACGCTTGATTAAATATACTTCGTTTTCTAGCTGTTGTAATACATACTAACCATAACGGTTTAGATCTGCAACAACAATTTTAATTTACTATACTGTAGTTGATTACCATTGTCATATAAACTTCCGACAATACTTATTGAGTAAAGACAATATTTTTAAGCGTTGTAATAAATATTACCCACAACGGTATTAATTTATAAATATCCTAGGAATAAAACCTCATCCATGTCCCGAAAGAGTGCTACAATAACCTAACTAGAAACAAACTACTGTTTTAGGAAGTAAATTTAATATCCTAAACAAAGTATCAATGTGTATGCACCAGCAAAAAAAAATATATACGGAGGCTTCAATGGCTGATTCAAAAGAATTACTTGTTAGTTTGTAAACTTCCAATTGCTTCCTAAACCAAAATGCCTTATTTGCAACATCAAAAATAGTACCCATCTTAAAGAATTTCTAGTAATTATATGCACTCAATCAAACAAGTTAATGACAATTGTGTTCTTATGAGAGTACGTGATAGAAGTCGAAAAAAAGCAAGAATCTTACATTGCAAAGAAGTAGAAAGTAGCAAGAATAAAAAGCTAAAACTCTTCATGAAAGCAAACACCTAATATATTCATAAAATTCCCAACTTAAATGAAAGTATGGATAAACAAAACTTTGTACATGGTGATCGTTGTTTTTACCAAATAAATCCTGAAAATGCTTGAACTTAGATTAGTATAGCAAACAAGTATCGAATACAGGGAATAGAGATTTTAACATTAAATTCCTATTAATCTATGGGGTTGGTTAGCGACCACGCAATTTTAGGAGTTTCTAAACCTAAAACAAGATAGTAAATAGCAAGAAATGAATACGGAATAAACATATGCAAAAAAACCGGTTCAGCAAGATGATTCACACACACACAATCGATCATCGACACTAAAGATAAATTAATCCCTATAAATCAATTAGTTGTAGAACGCCGTAATTAAGCTGACACATCGCTTATTCCCCCTTAATTATTCGGTAATTGCCATGGTGGACATTGAAACGACTACTTCTCTAAATTAGATGCAACCTACGTTGGTGGACAATCAATATATTTAACACCTAATTAGCTTTAAGAACTAAGTGAACCCGATTTAGGAGCCTACTCGTATGGTGGGCATCTAATAGTTTCCTACCAAATTAATCCTATTGTTCTAAGAACAATTGTGCTACTTATTTAGCCTAATCCCACGAGAATTGATGCAAGTACTAAATTAGCTACGAATTAAACTAACCTAGGGTGATCAAGCCTAAATTAATTAATTCAATTAATTAACCAAGATTAATTTGAAACCTAAGTGATAAATTATTAAAGCCTAAGTCTCACGAATTCATTAAAGTGTGTGCTTCACATCCCGCCGGCCCCTAAAGAATTAGCCGCGCATACTGGTCTGACTGGGCAGGCGAACCGTAAAACTGGGCAGAACCCTAAACATGCTGAAACTCGGAGGTTAACTGCACGAAAATCAAAGCAAGTCTACGAACTGATTTAAAACACGAATACAAACAAAATTTAAACTAAAAGATCAGAAGATACCAATATGAAGAATCCAAATCATCCAAACGATACGCACAAATCGAAATCTCCAAGGCTAAACTTAGAATGAAAGTAAAATAGTGTTTGTGTATCCAAATCCGAACTAGAACGAAAGGAATAAATTATGACTCGAAGTTGCTCTCTCTCGTGCTTCGAATGGTATAAAAGATGTTTTTTTTTCGTTCGTCTCCTCTCCTATATATATGGCGGCTCCTTTTCCTTATAGAATTAGGTTTTTATATCCGATATGAAAAGATTTTAATTAGATAAAATAATATCTAATTTTTTCCATATCTTCTCTTTCCTTATCCTCCACCTTTCTTCCTTCAATTTCGTCCAAAAATCAACCTTTAAACCCCCAAATCGCGTCTGCCACATCAACATCTCGTCATCACCGCATCAGTACTAGAATCTGCAAGACAACACAGAAAATACGGTCCAACTGCCCAGGTGGGCGCCAAAACAGACATAATTTGTATAGTACGAATTAGACTCATCAAACCTCCTTACACTTGAACTACACTTGCCCTCAAGTATAAGAAACACAAATGAATACATACTATTCAAATTCTGTCAATCCCCAAGACTCAAGACTCTAAAATAAAAGACATAGGACGAAAATAAGACAGGAAAAGACAAGGAAAACACAAAGACAAAGACTCGAAACAAAACAAGAACAAAGACAAGAAGCAATACCAATCATATTCATAATTTCCACACTCAAAGAACTAGCCCAAACATGCCAAACCGTGCAAATATGAGTCTCAATAAACAAGTAGAGTTGCAAATTTTAGACAAGGCACACAAATATCAACTTGGTCAAAAACCTAAGCAAAAGTGGATCATCCTCACGGTTCACTCAACACTCTCTAATCTAAGTCCGGTCAAGCCATTCAAAGAACATAGTTCACTCTATCACGATAAAAGATTGTCACAACTGCAACATCAAGGAGGTCTTTCTCTTTTGGTTGTAATGGGGCTTAGGACTTATAAAAATTTTCATTGGTAAAGGGTCCTAGGGGTTCTAAGTTCCATCAAATGTGAATTAATGTCATGTATGTTATACTCGCTTAACGTGAGATAATCAAGAATAGATAAAACATCACCCACCACTAAAGAATTACACATCAAATGCTACCAATTTAAACACAAGTACCCTTCTTGTAATCTGAATTTACCACACTTTCAATTTCTTTTTTTTCGTGGTATAACTTTCTTCTTTCTTTCTTTCTTTTTTTTACTGGGTACATACTCGTCTGTCTTGTCAGGCAGGTCGTATTTTCTGCTATTTCAAATGCTTTTTTTTTATGACAATTTTTTTTCAATAAACTTCCGACCATTTAATAATCTGTAGCATGCATCAGCTGGGCAAATGATACATAATAAGATTAATCTCAAGAAAGCGTGTATAACATGCAATGACATGGTACAAGAGAAAGCTAAAAAGGTATCAACTAATATTTTCTGACTAAATAAAATAATAGGTCAAGGCTTAATTGGGCTCACTAGGGGATAATGTAGGGTAGGAAAGTATTGTCGCAGCTAAATGGTTTAATCCCTAGTGCCTCCTATCATGTATCGCAAGTGACTCACCTTTATTGCAACTTCGTGGACAAACACTCTCAAAGAAATTAGTAGGAAGTATCCTACTTTACAGGCTCAAATCTAATATACGGAGTGTGTGTAAAATTCGATCCGCAATTTACTTATTATTCATCATCCCAAATTACACACAAATGCGCACCAAGTCCTACTCTTCACAACAACTAACATGCTTACATATTGAAACATAAAGCACAAATCAAACATGCTTAAACAAAAAATAAGAGTGCATCAAAAACTTCAAATTTTGGCATGCTTCGACGACACAAAACAAAGGACGACACAAAGTGAAACGACGTAAAGACACTTAAACCCTTGTGTGCCCTCACGCAAGAAAAGAAAAGAACAAGAACAGAGAAACATGACAAAAACACAAAACAAAAACGAACAAAACCTCCTTACACTTGATCCCTACTAAGATCAAGTGTAGACACAACAAACATGACAAAAACATATAAAACACGAAAAATAAAACACACACTCAAAGACGCAAAAATAAAAATGATGGGGAAACAACATCACCTATCACCTCGCCTGGGCAGACGGGGCAGGACGGTCTGCTCTAACTCATCAAACCGGCGATGAAACTTCCTCCTTACACTTAAGTCCACAAGATCCTTCTTAGCCAAGATCTGGAAAAACATCACAAGACAAAGACCAAGCAATGATAAAATCAATGGAAATAAATGAAAGTAAACTCGGGTTGTCTCCCGGTAGCGCCTTTCTTTAAAATCTTTGGCTAGAACTCCTCTTAAAGGGTCAATTTTGTGGAGGTATGCATAGTGGAGTCTCATCCACCACCTTGAACACCTGATGCAATCTCGTCACACGGTCTTTATACCACATGAAATCATCATAGGCCTCCCTCCAAAAATCTGTCTCACACTTGGTTGATGGCCTATCCACTTGCCAAATGATGGAAGTCTACTCCCTTGCAGCCCTTTGTTTGTCTCATTCAGGTTGGGGCTTCAACTTTGAAATGCATGGCTGATCATCAGAAGATAATAGTCTGCTGTAAACGCTCTACCTGGGCAAGTGAAGCACATTCTGTACAGAGACATAATAACAAGCTTTATCTGGTGGTTTCCCTTTAAATGGTAAAATTCTGTCAGAATTCGCCTGCTTGGACAAGTGAGCGATACTGCCGACAGTAGCAGTATCGGGTGAGTCATAGAGTGCCATGATGCTCTCCTTAATCTCTTCATCCCTCTTGTCTTTGGCATCCAAATCAGCAAATCCATGCATGAAAGTGAGCTCCATCTTATCCTGCAACAAATGCGTCTCAAGATATTCTTGGACAAAATTCTCAATTGCGTAGTAGAAAGTGCAACTTCATTCTCATGATCATTAGGTTTCTTAAGTGCATCCGCAGTGTAATGAACATAAATCTCATTATGGTACTTAACACTTATGGAAACTTCATCAACATCAATCACTGCCCTAACAGTCTTCAAAATTAGCCTACCTAACAGAACACCCACAGTTCCTTCAACTTGCCTATCATTGGTATCTATAATATAGAAATCAGTAGGATACACAAAATTATTATTTCTGACTAGGATGTTCTCTAGTAAACCTATTGGAGCAATGCATGTCCTATCAGCAAGTTATATAATCACCGTAGTAGCCACTTACTACACTTCAGTTAATTGATTATACACAGAAAGTGGCATAACATTGATAGATGCACCCAAATCACACATACCTTGCTTAACCATGACATTCCCCATAAGACAAGGTAAAGTAAACATACATGGGTCCACGCACTTAGCGGGAAACATCTTTTGGATGATAGCCAATACCGAAGTATCCATCACCACCTTCCCGAACTGCTGGATCTTACCCGCTATGAAGTCTTTGACAAATTTCCTAAATTGGGGAATCTTCATGGCCTCCAAGAAAGGTATGTTGATTTCCAGCTTGCCGAACAGCTTCACATAATTCATGTAGTCCTTGTTCGGTGTCCGTTTCTGTCTAATGCCTCAGGAAATAGTGGAGGAATGACAGTTTCAGGCTATGTCTGGGCAGTCCGTCCCTCTGTGTTAGTCAGCACTTCACCCTCAATATTCTGCATTGCTACAGGGTCTGCCAGACTGCTCGGCCAGGCCAGTTCGGCAGTCTGTTTTGCTTCAGATTGAATCTTTTGAGGATTCGTCTTTGGTGTTGGTTCGGGCAACCCCTTCCCACTCCTCCACATGATGTGGCTGCAATTGTGGAAGTTTGGATTAGGCTGGGTTTGTGAAGGTGATTACCCTTGGCTATTCTTCATATCAAGAAGTGAGGCATTTAACTTGGACAATTGCTTGGAAAGATTTTCCCAGATATTTTGTTGCTCCCACTTCGATTGTTGCATTTCTCTCTTCATGGTTTGAATCTCATCATGATTTGAAGTTATTTCTTTCTGCATCTGCTACTGATATGCAATGACATCTTTTTGAGAAACAATCATCTCGCACATCAATTCTTCAAGCATCGAGGATCCCTGGTTGGCTTGGCTAGGTGAAGGCACGACTGATATTTTCGGCTTGAAGGTCATTTGATGTGAGGCTCTGTAGGGTTGCTCGTTCTCTCCATCCGTTTCATGCTCGAACCCATTTTCCTTTTGCCCAGATTCTGACTGAAGGGTCTGCTTGGCCAGGCCGATGCGCACTTCAGATTGGGGCATATAGGTTGCAATCGGTGTCTCCTCTATGACTTTGTCTTTACCATACATACTAATTTGACTTACATTAGCCATAGCATTTGGATTGGGCTGGACTTGCGACGGTAACTGCCCTTGACTTGCCTTCATCTCTTGAATTGAAGAATTCAACATGGAAATCTGCTTGGATAAATTCTTGAAGGTTCTTTGATGATCCCTCTTGGACTGATTTATCTCTTCTTGCATCTGATGTTGGTAGGCAATTGCATCCTTTTGAGAATTTATCATATCTGCCATCATTCTTTCCAGGGAACTGTTCTAGTCGGCCTGGCCAGACGGCTGACTCTACTGCGAAAAATTACCTTTGATGTGGAGGCTTGTAGAATTGTTGATACCCTTGTTGTTAGGGCGATTGTAACTGCTGGGATTGATTCATCCGTGGCTGGAACGATTGTGACGAAGAATTCCTCATCGGTTGTGGCCTTTGCTCTTCTTGTCTCCATCATTGGTCCGTGTAACCCCTTTGTTGCCCGTTCCAATTACCTGCTACAATAGCTTCTTCTCCCGGACATTGTAAGGATGTATGTCCTTTCACTCCACAAGCTCCACATATGTGATCTGCAATCAATGAACTTGAAGTAGAAGAAGTTTGCTTCAACAATCTATCCAACTTATCTTCTAGCTTGCTGATCTTTTCTTCCACCTTTGCATCAACTTCATTAATAAAGTCTGAGTGTGACCAATTGACGGACTTCCTCATAGCTCTAGGTCCCTTGTAGTGTGAGGTGGATTATGCAAGTCCTTCAATGATATTCCTTGCATCTTCATAGAGACTTGTGTGGAAGTTCCCTTTTAGGCCCTACAACCATAGCCTTTTCTTCATCGTTCATGCCTTGGTAGAAAATCTGTAGGAGTTCTACATCCGAATATCTATGGTTTGGGTAACTATTGATGAGCTGCCCAAATCTCTCCCAATATGTGCTGAAACTCTCATCAAGCTCTAGAACAATGCCGGATATCTGCTTCTTGAGCGCGTTCGTCCTTGATTGAGGGAAGTATTCCTTCAAAAAGGCTGTGCGCATTTGGGACCATGTGGAAATGGAATTCGGCATCATGAAGCGTGAAAGGAAACGCCTTGAGCTTGAATGCGTCCAAATTTCCTTGTCTGTGTAGATTACAGACTTGATTGAACTGCTTTAGGAAAGGATTAGGGTTCTCATTCGCCTTTCCGTAGAACTTTGGCATTGAAGCAACCATATTGAGCTTTACAATAATCTTCTCATTTATAGTAATCTGGATGGGACCGGGTAGGTCCTCGCCCATATTGAATGATCCAGTATTCATCCTCAAAGGTGGGTTATTCGCGTCACCCTTCTCTTCTTCTTCTTCAAAATCAGAACTGCTCTCTTAAAAAAAGTGGTCCACTTGGTCAGTCATAGCAGTTTCGACTTCTGGTTCGCTAGTTCGTCACCGGCTTACATTCGATCCTACTCCGCACGGCGGTTGAAGCGATTCTGCCTGCGACATAACTTGTTGCTTTTGCAGCTTTGTCGCCTTCTTATTCCTTTTTTTTAGTCTTTTTCAATTTCCGGATCAAAGTGTAGAAAAGGACGGAAAGACCTGCTCATGCAATGTTGGATTAAAAAGCTACTATTAAAGTCGTAAACTAACAAATGAGTTGGTAAACATAAGCACAACAGAATGTTTAAAACAAATCTTCGTCGAGTTGAGGATGGCCTCTATCCGCAAGATGAAATACGCCCCGGTAGTGCTCTCGGTTTTCAGCGTATCGTCCCCAAAGATAAAACGACGACATCTTGAGGATTGCAGCTCCGAAAAATCGTTGAACTCTGGCGAACTGGACTTTCAGGCGAGGACAGGACTGCTGAAGAACTTGAGCTAAGAATGCAGTGAATGCTTGTTACTTGTTGTGTGTTGAAATGCAATGAAACCTGGCCTATTTATAGGCTGTTCTGCTTAGGTGAAAGGTTGTTGAATAACTCCTGCCAATTAAGGCAGGCTGACGTGTTCAGGGGAGTGGAGAGTGGAGAGATGGAAGGTTGGCTGCTGAAGAGACTTCTTCTAGCACCTTCCAAAAACGTACACTCCAGTGTGGTAGGAGCACGACACCAAGGAGAGTAATCTCGTGTAGCAGGAGCACTACACCAACGACTAGGCCAGCCCAGAAGTAGCCCATCGAGATCAACCTTCAAAGCCCAACAGACAAGCCCACGAACCACCCAAAGGACCAATTGCCAAGATCCAAGTCCAAGTCCAAGTCCAAGGACACGGACCGTAACCGGGGCCGAATTCGGGGCCGGGGTTGGGTACGGCCGCGGGCGCGGTGCGGCGTGCTGCATGTGAGGCGGTCGGCAAAAAAGCTCACGCGCATGAGCATGTGTGGCCCAAGCACACCACATGTCACTTTGTTATCTCCTACTTAGGGGTGTAACGGTTTGGTTCGGTTCGGTTCGGTTTCTTATGCATTTTAGGAACCGAACCAAACACATAGAAATGGTTCGGTTCGGTTCGATGTGATTTTAAATATCGGAACCGAACCGAACCGCTTATAAATGGTTTGGTTCGGTTCGGTTTACCGGTTCACCTTTTTATTTTTTTATTTATTTTTTAAATCATAAATAATGCAAGAATAATAGTTTATAGGATGTCACTCGTTCCAAACTCATAAGCGTAGAGTTGTTAATCATTTCTCTTCCTTTGTATAGATTAGAATTGATATTAACTTAAATATAATATCTAAATCTAATAACATTCTCATATAATAAAGACAAATATTAAATAAAAAAATAAAAAATAAGATATTGGTTCGGTTCGGTTCGAACCGTTCAAAAATTCTTGAAACCGCGAACCGAACCGAACCGAATGTAAACGGTTCCTAAAAAAATAAACCTAACCAAATCGTGAAGCAGAACCGAACCACATTTTTCGGTTTGGTTCGGTTCGGTTTGATCGGTTTCGTGGTTCGGAGCGGAACCACTTACACCCCTACTCCTACTAAATGGTAGAGACTTAAATACCACACAAAATATCATAAACTAATCAATGTGGGACATTGATTAATGTAATAACTCCCCAAAACCTGAATTAGGTAAGTTTCTCCACTTTAGGTAACATATTAGTTTTGTCCCCCCAAACTTCGAGCCACTATTTCTCACTCACCGAAAATCGGAATCAAGAAACTAAGCATACTATAATTATCTACTCAAAACGTAGATCGACGTCATATATCTCAATTCATAAATCGGATTATATCGAGGCTCGAAAAGAAGATTAAACGGGCTGAATTTTGCCCAAGTCAAATTAGCATTTAATGCTAATTAAATTTCCATAATAACAATATATATATATATATATATATATATATATATATATATAATATATATTACAACCGATTTTCCAACAATCCACCACATGAGTGGAAATAGCCAAATGCATGCATGCAGACACACAGCTCTGTCCTCAAAAGACAATAAAGCATCAGGGTAGGTGGCTTGTGACCTTGAACCTTCCTTAGTCAGTGCTATCGAGCATACCGGCGGACTAGTTGACACGTGGCCTTGAACTATTCCTCCATGGTGTATACTTAGACAATAGCACTAACACTATAAAGTCTCAACCTCATTCGTTCTTACGTTTGCATCCTTTATAGGCCATGGACAACCTCTTTGGATTCATAAGTGTTACATAGAAGCGGCCTTCACTTCTCACTTTCATAGGTGATTCTTACTCGAGTATCCTGTCATACTCCACCTTCTCAAGGCATCCAAGAATCATTAAATTCAAAGACTTAACCTCACCACTTGACAGGTCACCAACACTATCGAGCTCTTATAAAGAATAGATTAAATGAGTGTGGTATCAACAGACTCATATAGCTTAGTTTTCCCATTGAACCAAGTTCATGGCATCTCCAATCTACAAGGTTGGGTATCCACTATAATCGTCTTTAACTTGTGGATTTAACTCTCATTCCCTCTACGAGCTTATACAGTTGATCTCGATTCAAACTCTTAGTAAGCGGATCCGCTAGGTTATCTATAGACTTGACATAGTCTACAGAGATAACCCCACTCGTGATCAAATGTCTTACGGTATTATGTCGACGACGAATATGTCTCGACTTACCATTATACAACCCACTCTTGGCCCTACCAATAGCCGGTTGGCTATCACAATGAATCATCACAGGTGGTACGGGTTTCGTCCAACATGGAATGTCTTCAAGAACATTATGTAGCCATTCGACCTCCTCACCGGCCTTATCTAAAGCAATAAATTCAGATTCCATGGTGGATCGGGCTACGCACGTCTGTTTCGTGGATCTCCACGACACGACTCCTCCCCCTATAGTGAACACATAACCACTAGTAGACAACGAGTCTTTAGTGTTGGATATCCAATTCGCATCACAGTACCCTTCAAGTACTGGGGGATGTCTTGAGTAGTGCATCCCAAAGTTAAGAGTGTATTTCAAATACCTCAGAACTCTTATAAGAGATTTCCAATGCTCTCTACTAGGATTACTAGTATAGCGACTTAGTTTGTTCACCGGACAAGCTAGATCGGGCCTCGTACAATTCGTGATGTACATAAGACAACTAATGACCCTTGCATAATCCTCTTGAGCAACAGTATCACCCTTATTCTTGCTCAAGTGAACATTAACTTCTAGAGGAGTCTTTGCCGGTGCACTAGCAAATACATTAAAGCTCGTAAGTACCTTCTCAAGATAATGAGATTGAGACAAAACAATCCCATTTGGAGTTCTTTGGATCTTCACTCCAAGAAGTACATCAACAGCTCTCATATCTTTCATATCAAAACTTCTCTTAAGCATACGCTTGCTGTCATTTATGACTTGAAGGTTTTATCCCATAATTAACATGTCATCTACATAAAGACAAACAATTACAAAACCATTATTTGTATTCTTTATGTAAACACACTTGTCACATTCATTAATCTTAAAACCATTCGACAACATAGCCTCGTCGAATTTCAAGTGCCATTGTGATGCTGCTTGTTTCAACCCATATAAGGATTTCACCAACTTACATACCTTCCGCTCTTGGCCAGGTACTACAAACCCTTCAGGTTGGTCCATATAAATTTCCTCTTCTAAATCTCCATTTAGAAAGGCGGTTTTCACATCCATTTGGTGAATCTCAAGATTGTACAGAGGAACAATCGCGAGAAGCACACGGATTGAAGTAATTCTCGTTACAGACGAATAAGTATCAAAGAAATCGTATCCTTCAATTTGCTTAAAACCTTTAACCACTAAACGAGCTTTATATTTATCAATTGGTCCATTTGCCTAATACTTTCTTTTTAGGATCCATTTAAATCCTAAAGGGCTTGCAACCTTCAGGTAAGTCTGCTAAGACCCAAGTGTGATTTTGCAAGATAGAATCAATTTCACTTTGGACGGCTTCTTGTCAAAGTGAGCCATCGGGTCTAGAAAGAGCCTCTTTTATAGACCGCGGTTCTTCATCTAAAAGAAAAACTACATAATCAGGACCAAAGTCCTTAGCAACCCTTGCTCTAGTGCTACGTCTTGCTTCTAAAGTTTCAAGTTCAGCAGCTTGCCTTTTACGCGTAGCGGGTTCTACCCCCACATTTCTAGAACTACTAGCAACTTCTCTTGCTTCACCACTCGAGCTCGACTCAACTTTATCATCCTTTTTACAGGGATAGATATGTTCAAAGAATATAGCATTCTTTGACTCAATAGTAGTTCCAACATTCATATCGAGCACAACTGACTTATGAATGACAAACCGATATGCACTACTATTCAGTGCATATCCTATAAAGATACAATCGATGGTCTTAGGTCCGATTATAACTTGCTTAAGCAAAGGTACTTCTACCTTAGCCAAACACCCCCACACCTTGAGGTATTTATAAGAAGGTTTCCTTCCTTTCCACAACTCATAAGGAGTAACGTCCCTACCTTTTAGAGATATTTTTTCAATAAGTAGTTAGCCGTCAAAACAGCTTCCCCCCACATGTTTTGGGGCAGTCCAGAACTTATTAACAAAGCGTTCATCATCTCCTTTAAAGTTCAGTTCTTCCTTTCAGCAACACCATTTGATTGAGGCGAATAGGGAGCAGTGGTTTGATGAATAATACCACTTGTCTTACACAACTCTTCAAAAGGAGCTACATACTCTCCACCTCTATCACTTCGTACCATTTTGATTTTACAATCAAGTTGGTTTTCAGCTTCTGCTTTGAAGTTAGTAAAAGCTTCAATCGCCTCATCTTTACTCCTTAAAAGATAAAGAGTACAATACTTAGTGCAGTCATCTATAAAAGTAATAAAATACTTTTTCCCACCTCTAGTTTGTACAAACTTTAAGTCACATACGTCAGTGTGAATGAGTTCTAGAGGTTTTGTGTTCCTTTTTACAGAATGAAATGGCATCTTAGCTAATTTTGCTTCAACACAAACTTCACCCTTGGTTTTGTTAAACTCATTTACTTTAAGTAGATCGAGATTAACTAATCTTTTTATCGCTTTAGATTAACATGTCCTAATCTAGAATGCCATAAATTGGAACACTCAATCAAGTAGGAGGAAGTAGCTTCATTCTCATTATTCTTGGCCTCAATTGGATCTTGGCGCAATGCCATTACAGATAACTTGAAAAGGCCCTCAGACAGGTAACCTTTTCCTAGGAACATACCAAATTTTGACAAGATAAATTTGTCAGACTCAAAAACTAGTCTAAAACCTCTCTTGACTAGTACAGAGCCGGACACAAGATTCTTCCGGATGTCGGGGACATGCAGCACCTCTCCAAGAGTCAGGTTCTTCCTGGAGCTCAACCTTAGAACCACAGTACCATAGCCAACTACCTCAGATGAGGCTTGATTTCCCATATTGAGCTTCCTCCCTTGGCAACTCTTGTACTTGGTGAAACGGCTTCGATCACCACAAACATGTGCCGTGGCAACGGTATCAATATACCACTTCCCCTCATTCTCCACGACGTTAGCTTCTTCGGTGACAACAGCCACAAGGTCATCTTCAGTCATCTCCAATATGTTGGCTTGACGAGCTTTTCTTCTTTGGCTTACGGCAGTCCTTGGACATGTGGCCGGATTTGCCACAGTTGTAGCAGTCCCCTTCAAATTTGCGGGCTTGCACCTTGCCCTTGCCTTTGAGGTTGCTGTTTGGACGCCCTCTTTTTATGTTGTTGGAGTTTCCACCTTTCTCTGTGAGGTTAACTCTCGGTTCCACGGGTGCTTTGCCCTTCCCATCTCGAGCCATCATATCGGTCTCGATGCGGAGCTTGACAACAAGGTCTTCAAGCATCATTTCCTTTCGCTTGTGCTTCAAGTAGCTCTTGAAGTCCTTCCAGCTCGGGGGAAGTTTCTCTATTACGGTTGCCACAATGAAAGCATCGGGCAAAATCATCCCTTCATTATGGACGTCATGGACAATGAGTTGGAACTCTTGAAGTTGCTCCATGACCGGTCGAGAGTCCACCATTTTGTAGTCCAAAAACTTGGCGACTAAAAACTTCTTAGTCCCTGCATCATCAGTACAATATTTTCTTTCAAGTGCCTTCTAAATAGCCTTGGAGGTCTTTACATTTGCATACACACTATAGAGGCTATCATCTAAACCACTAAGTAAGAAGTTTTTACAGAAATAGTCAGAAGTAAGCCAATTTTCTTATGCAGTGCGGACTTCTATATTCTTTGCCTTTTCACTTGGAGGGGCGGATGCATTCTCCATCAGCACGGTCGTGAACCCCAATTTTGTCAAGTTGAACATCATCTTTTGTTTCCACCTTTTAAAGTCGGCTCCACCAAACTTCGCGGGCTTCTCGGCAGCAGGCAACACTCTAGACGAGTGTAGAGGTGCCGTCAACGTCGGGTTCGAACCCCCCACCACACCAAGGTGGTTCACACTCCCAAAAGGGACATTGTTCTACAAAGCAGAAGACATCGTATTGAAGTTATATGCCGAGTTAGTGTTATTAGCACGGTTAAGTGCGATTCTAGCGTCAGTGGCGGCAGACTTGGCAGCAAGTGTTGGATTTGCAAACGCCGGAGTTGGAGTTGGAACAGACATCGGTGGAACCACATTGCCGTAGGAGGCAATGACGTTAGAAACGGCGGGGTTGGTAGCGACAGAAGCGGCGGCGGCGGCAGCGGCGGAGATGGCAGCAGATGATGAAGACATGTTTTCAAGCAGCGTAAGTAGGTTATTTCGTCTTGCGATTGTTGGATTAAAAAACAAACAAATGAGTCGGTAAACGTAAACACAACAGAATGTTTAAAACAAATCTTCGTTGAGTTGAGGATGGCCTCTATCCGCAAGACGAAATACGCCCCGATAGTGCTCTCGGTTTTCGGCATATCATCCCCAAAGATAAAACGACAACGTCTCGAGGATTGCAGCACCGCAAAATTGTCGAGCTCCGGCGAACTGGACTTTCAGGCGAGGACAGGACTACTGAAGAACTTGAGCTAAGAATGCAGAGAATGCTTGCTACTTGTTGTGTGTTGAAATGCAATGAAACCTGGCCTATTTATAGGTTGTTCTGCTTTGATGAAAGGTTGCTGAATAACTCCTGCCAATTAAGGCAGGCTGACGTGTTTAGGGGAGTGGAGAGTGGAGAGATGGAAGGTTGGCTGCTGAAGAGACTTCTTCCAGCACCTTCCGAAAACGTACACTCCAGTGTGGCAGGAGCACAACACCAAGGAGAGTAATCCCGTGTTGCAGGAACACTAAACCAACTACCGGGCCAGCCCACAAGTAGCCCACCGAGCCCAACCTTCAAAGCCCAACCGTCAAGGCCCAACAGAAAAGCTCACGGACCACCCAAAGGACCAGTTGCCAAGATCCAAGTCCAATATCCAAGTCCAAGGACACGGATCGGAACCGGGGCCTGGGCCGGGTTCGGGCGCGGTGCGGCGCGCCACGTTTGAGGCTATCGGCGAAAAGACTTGCGCGCATGAGCATGTGTGGCCCAAGCCCACCACATATCACTTTGTTATCTACTACTAAATGGTAGAGACTTAAATACCACACAAAACTTCACACATTAATCAATGTGGGACATTGATTACTGTAATAACTCTCCAAAACCTGAATAAGGTAAGTTTCTCCACTTTATGTAACATATTAGTTTTGTCCCCCAAAACTTCGAGCCACTATTTCTCACTTACCGAAAATTGGAATCGAGAAACTAAGCACGCTATAATTATCTACTCGAAACGTAGATCGACGTCATAAATCGGATGTATATCGAGGCTCAAAAAGACGATTAAACGGGCTGAATTTTGCCCAAGTTAAATTAGCATTTAATGCTAATTAAGTTTTCATAATAATAATATATATATAATATATATATATTACAACCGATTTTCCAACATGCAACACTTAAAAAGCACAAAATATCAATAGAAAAATAAGCTAAAAATAACACCGTTCCCCGACAACGGCGCCAATTTGGTGATCGTTGTTTTCACCAAATAAATTCTACAAAATGCTAGAACTTAGATTAGTATAGCAAACAGGTATCGAACATAGGAAATGAAGTTTTTAACATTAAATTCCTATTAATCTATGGGGTTGGTTTGCGACCATGCAAGTTTTGGGAGTTTCTAAACCTAAAACAAGATAGTAAATAGCAGGATATGAATACGGAATAAATGTATGCAAAGAAAACGGGTTCAGCAAGATGATTCACACACACACAATCGATCATCAACACTAAAGATAAATTAATCCCTATAAACCAATCAGTTGCAGGACGCCGTAATTAAACTGACACATCCCATATTCCCCCTTAATTATTCGGTAATCATCATGGTGGGCATTGAAACGACTACTTCTCTAAATTAGATGCAACCTACGTTGGTGGTATTCAATATATTTAACACCTAATCAACTTTAAGAACAACGGGAAGCCGATTTAGGAGCCTACTCGTATGGTGGACATCTAATAGTCTCCTACCAAATTAATCATATTGTTCTTAAAACAATTGTGCTACTTATTTAGCTTAATCCCACAGAAACGATGGAAATACTAAATTACCTATGAATTAAACTAACTTAGGGTGATCAAGCCTAAATTAATTAATTCAATTAATTAACCAAGATTAATTTGAAACCTAAGTAATAAATTACTAAAGCCTAACCCTAGAGAATTAGCTGCGCATACTGGTCCGACTGAGCAGGCAGACCGTAAAACTGGGCAGAACCCTAAATATGCTGAAACTCGGAAATTAACTGCACGAAAATCAAAGCAAGTCTACAAACTGATTTAAAACACGAATGCAAACAAAATTTAATCTAAAAGATCAGAAGATACCAATATGAAGAATCCAAATCATCCAAACGATACGCACAAATCGAAATCTCTAAGGCTAAACTAAGAAATGAAAGTAAAATAGTGTTTGTGTATCCAAATCCGAACTAGAACGAAAGGAATAAATTATGACTCTCTGCTGCTCTCTCGTGCTTCGAATGGTGTAAAAGATGTGTTATTTTCGTTCGTCTCCTCTCCAATATATATGGTGGCTCCTTTTCCTTATAGAATTAGGTTTTTATATCTCGTATGGAAATATTTTAATTAGATAAAATAATATCTAATTTTTTCCATATCTTCTCTTTCCTTATCCTCCACCTTCCTTCCTTCAATTCGTCCAAAAATCAATCTTTAACCCCCTAAATCGCGTCTACGACCTCAGCATCATCTCGTCATCGCCATATCAGCACTAAAATCTGCAAGACAACACAGAAAATACGGTCCAACTGCCCAGATGGGTGCCAAAACAAACAGAATTTGTATTGTACGAATTAAACTCATCAGTACATGGAATGTGGATCAAGCAAACTGAACCTCAATCAAATTTGGATAAAATTTATTCTCAAACATCAGCTCTCAAGTTAATGCACAAGTATAGCATGAATCATTTATTCTCAGACCACATGCTTCAAGCTTGTGGTCTAGTTAATTATAAACAACATTAATAGACAAAGCATACAAATTACAGAAAAACAATATTACAGAGCATACGTATTACAGAACACAAACAAACATAATTACAGAGATCCTTAACAATATTAGAGACTACATACAAAGCATACCGGAGCAAACATTTCACAACTATAGTAAGTAGCATCATCTCCACTAAAATAAGCATGCTTTAAAACAAATGGACATCAATTACATGAAAGATAACACTTGAAGCTGCCAGTCAATCAAAATTTTATGATGATAAGAAAATACATATAATACACCAACATATACTAATAAAGCATTTATTTATTTTAATTACCTTCAACAAAGTTATATGTTCTATTACTCGTTCTATTCACTATTTTTGGACTAGATCAATGTCCTTCAACAATTTTTTTCTTATCAAACTGTTAAAGATAAAAACACATTATTAATAGATAACTAAGCACCACTTATTTTTCAGTAAGCTTAAATAAGTATTAAGGATGATAATTAATTAAAAACAATTTAAGCGAATCAATCATCTCATCGCAATCAGATTGAAAATTGATTATAAAAACGAAGAAAAGACAACAGTTCAAAAAAACGTTATCAAAATAGTTGAAATTAATTGAAACAATAGAGAAATGACAAAGGCTATTGAAAATGTTGTCTATGAGCGCATTTATAACTAAGACAACGGTTACATAGACCGTTGTCTATGAGCGAAATTTTAGACTTTCGACAACAGATAAACAACAACGGTACAGTAAAATCACGGTCTATGATTGCACTTTTGGACTTACAACGATGATTTTACATATGACAATGGTTTTTCATAATACAACAACGATTCTTAATGATACAACAACGGTTTTAAGAAAAACCAGTGTCTATTAAGCGTTGTAGAAGACCAAATTTCTTGTAGTGAAGAGCTTAAATGTATCGAGATGGGAACTAGATTACTCTAGAGGTGAGAACTTTAGAGAATTTGCTATCGATTATAGGGTTCTCTGCTGAATATGCTTTGAGCTTGCTAGAGTTTGTGAGATTGAATGCTTTGTGTTCCCGTCTGTTTCAACGTAATGAAGAATATCTCAATTTATAATCATGACTTGTGAATAGATCCATTGGAGGGTGATCTATGCACTGTTGCTACACGACAAGTAAAACGGTCTTCACTTCAAATTTGAATAACACTGTAGAGATTCTCTCTTTTCAGAGTTCAGAGGTTGACTGCAGCTTTATGTCAAAACAAGTATAGTGCTTGTAGTTCGTCGTTGGTAGAGGTCAGTTCGTAGGTGAGGCTAGTTCAAACTCCAATACTGATGCTGGGTTGACTTCTTCTGATACTTCGGTCAGTTTACTGAGTTGAATCTCTTATTGACATTCTTCGTGTCTTTGGTAATTGACCGTTGCTTCTACTGACTTCACATCTCAAGCATTCGTTAGGTTGCAGAACTATATTGAGTCTTCAGAGAACTGTTTTTCAAAGACTAATGAATATAACATTCTACTGAGTTTGTGTGGTTAAAGTAAAATGCAATCTAGCCTACTGAGCTAAAGTCGATGCTTCTTGTGTATATCAAAGTCCTTTGGAGAAGGTTGGTCTGCTGTTGGTCAGCATCAATTCAAGGTTCTTCTTAGCTCCGAGATATTATTTTTTCATCAGTGCTCTCACACTTCATCAATCTTTCTAAGTGTTTCATGGTCTGCTTTAGTTCTTGCGGCTTTTGATTCAGACTTGTGATTTCAGTATCTTTCTAAAAAATGCCCTTGGTTAAGACTGAAATATAATTTTGTTGTTGTTGAGACTCAGTCATCAGAGATTGAATCTCTTCCTTTTGTCTCATAAAAAGTCCTTCAGACTCAATAGTGATATGACCTTCCTGAGAAAGTCTCTCTCTGATTTTCTGCTTTCAGGATTTCCAATTCCTGGATAGTTCTACTGAACTGCATGCTCATTTAGATATGTTCTTCAAGTTATTACTCATATGCTAGAACCATGTCTAGAGTTTCTCCTATAGTTGAACATATGTCATGTGTGTGGTGAAGAGGGATTGACATTGTATTGAGAAGTTACCCAGCCTCTTCATCTGCCATTAAGTACTTTTCAGTATCGGTAACCTCTCTATCCATGAATGCCACTTCATCATCTAAAGATTCCATAAAGCTCTGGGTAGTCTAATAGCTCTCTCGCTATATAGACTTCCCTTTTCTTGTCGAAAATCTCTTCGGGCTTGCCTTTCTACTCTTTCTTTTGGTGAAAGCTCTTGGCATTCGTACTAATAATAACCAGTCTTCTTGCAGTTGTAGCACATGGAGGTTATGTCTTCTCTCCTAGTTGTGTCCTTGGACTGAGTGGCAGAGTTCTCTTTATTCCTACAGTCAGGTTGGTTGTCATACTCACTCTCCTTACTTGAAGTGCCAAACTTACTCTGAGAGTCTTTAACAACTCTTTTTTAGTTTTCTGATGATATCTTTCTCCTTCTGGTATTTTAGAGCTTGCAGGGCATAGCCATCAGTAAGATTCTCAACATTTAGATTTGACATTGTCGTTGCAGTTGAGTGGCTTGCAGATATCGTTGGTGTGATGATTGTTGCCGTGAAAGCGTGATCTACTGATGTGTTAGCAACAACCCTTGGAGCTCTTTGTGGAAGATTCATGTCAAACTCCTCAACTTTAAATCTCGAAATTATGTGATCTGGAGAAAAAAAAACATCAAGGTCAGAACATTGTAAATAAATGGTAAGATAATTCCACTCTACTTTGGGTAACACTATGAGTATCTTCATGTTCATCTCCTTGTTGGTGAATGTTCTTCCAAGCCCGTTGATAGATTGATCAGATTTGCAAATTTGATGTTGAGATATTTGATCCTTTCACCGGGCAGCAAGGTGAACGTTTTGAACTTCTGGAGCTCCAGCTTTGATTTTTTATCGTTGATCTTCAAGTCCTCCGACACAGTAGAGCTAGAGAATCCCGGAGTTCCTTAGCTTTCCTGCAATCTTGAACTCCCTCGAGGTAGGAGTCACTAGTCAATATAACATTCCAAGCAACTCGGTCAATATTATGAAGCTTTATCCCTTCTAACATGAAGGCGTTCTTGTCTTTAGGCTCCTTCTTCCGGGTGGCAGCTCCGTCTGCCTCAGTATCCTAGTCTATGTTGTTGATCATGGGAACGATCAGCTCTGTTTCCAGCACATCAGTCATGCTGTCGTGGAGTGATGTTAAGTGTACCTCCATTCTAACTCGCCTTACTCCATAGTTCTCAACTGAGAACATGAGTATCATTCAAACACCTGACATATCAGACATAATAGAACAGAGTATATGATGTATGGAAGAAGATATGATATACAATGAAAACATTTTTCAGGGTCTGTTCGAGAAGACCACTTTGTCTCAAAACTGGTGATGAGAAGAACACCGTTCTGATACCAATTGTTGGTACAAAGACGAGTCTTTAGGTGTATGGGCTACAAGAGGGGGGGGGGTACATCTGAGTCATAGTTTCAGCTCAAACACGAAAGTCAGTAGTTATTGAGTATGCTTGTTGAATAGATTTAACTTGTCAAATAAGCTTTCTGATTGCATGTGCTGAGTTTTTTTAGTACTATTTATTTACTGAAGTCAGTTTACTAGCACTTCAGTATCAGAATGTGTGCGGAAATGTGTAGGCCTAATTTTAATCGTCTCTTTTGAAAAATATTTCTTTACTGAAAGGAATCAGTATGTTAGTGCGTGTCTTATAGGTCTTCATTGAAAAACTGTACTTGTATGGATTCTGAAAATCAATTTTGTGCAGTATGAATAGTAATGAATAAAATAGTAAACGACACACATAATATTATAGTGGTTTGGATACGCAAATCCTAAGTCCACTTTCTTGTTTCCAAGAGTTCTTGATTAAATTATACTGAGCAAGTCTAAGTCGATCCATTCACATAACAAATCTCAACTATTTATAGTCTTAGTGAATTTTAAGAGTTTCAAACACTACAGTTTGAGAGTTTTCTCCAACTATGAAGGAGTTCTTACAATAAGAACAGTTCATTGATGAATTCCTTCGGTTTCTAAGCTTATGATATTACAAGGATGTTTTAGATCGATTTATAGAGATAGGAACTAGATTATTCTAGAGATGAGAACTTTAGAAGATTTGCTATCGATTCTAGGGTTCTCTACTAAATATGCTTTTAGCTTGCTAGAGTTTGTGAGATTGAATGATTTGTGTTTTCGGTGGTTTCAACATAATGAAGAATATCTCTAATATCGTCTTGACTTGTGTTGGGTGATGATTCTATCCTCAGCAGTGTCATATATAGTGGGAAATGATTAAGTCTTCTATACTGACATATACTCAGTAGCCTTGTGCTCTGAACTAGTCTGAAGATTTGAAGATCCCAAAACCCTATATTGATTGGTGAACCTTTACTTTGTAATCTGTTTTTTGTCTCTGAGGTTTCAGACTCAGCAGACCCTCTGCTCTGGTTCAGACATTCAGTAGCTTATTAACCTAAGCACCAGAAGTAGAAGACTCAGTAACACTGGACTCAGCAGGAGCAGTATACTGAATAGAGTCAGTGGAACTGAACTCAGCAGAAGTAGTTCACTGTACTCAGAGCTGATCCTCAGTAGAACCAACTTAGCAGTAGTTCACTACTGAATCAGAGATCAGACTCAACAATGGCCAGACAGTCTTCTGTACTGTCAGATCTTTTGAAAAATAATCAGTATAGTCAAATACGAAGATAAGAGAAGTCAGCTTCAGATCTCCTCGAAGTCTGTTCCGTCTCAACCACTTTCTAAACCTCGACCAATGACAAGCAGACACCTATCCTACACCTACTAAAGCTGCAAGTCACAACTTTTTGGAAAAGGAGGGAAAGGACACTGCCACTCTACTTCAAAAGAGCCGTTAGCTACCCAAAACAGAGAGATAAATGATCATCATCTCCAAAGGATCTTTCCTAGTCTCTTCTCTATAAATAGAGGGATAAATCGATATTTGAAGCATGCGAGCTCACACAAAAAGACGAGAATGAAAAACTAGAACACACAAGAACTCAGAGCATTCAAACGAGCTAATCTGAAAAGCCTAAGTCTTCCGCAAGAAGCTCGAAGAATCTATCTCCGGCGAAAGACTTCATTCTAAGCTCTTAGGGAACCAAGCTGAACCGATCGATACAACCTCTAGTATCCAAACGACGTTACACGAACCCAAAGCTATACTCAGTTGTTCGTTGTTCTAGAAGCAAATTTCTTGTTCCCTATCCCTCTAACCTAAGCTCAATAGAATATATCTATAGCTTAGACGAAGGAGTTCATCTTTGAACTAATCCTTATTGTAAAAGGACTCCTTCACAGTTGGAGAGTTTTTCAAACACTAAGTTTGATAACCTTGTAAACTGAGACTTGCTCAGTATAAATTCCAAGACCCGGTTCTGTCCAGTGTACAAGCCGACTGAGACTACCTCAGTATAATAAATAGCTTCCTGATCTTTCGGGACAGTGGACGTAGGATTTTTGTGTTCGAACCACTTTAAAAATCTGTGTGTCTCGTATTTGTGTTCTCTTTACTGTTGCATTGATTTACTATTCATACTGAAAACTATCTTCTTAAATCATTCAACTGAGTTTCAGCAAACTTAAGAGATTGCACTAATCAACTGAAACTATTTTATTAAAAAACGCTTTTCAACTCAACTGAATTGGGCCTACACTATTCCGCACCACTGAACTCTATCTGCAAGATACTGAATTCTGACACTCAGTCAGCTAGCAGGTCTCAGTAGAGTCAGTCACTCTGCCAACACGATTCAGAACAGCTATCTGGTCTGCTGAATTCATTCAGTACGACATCATCCTGAAAAGGACTGTTCGTGTTTAAGTTGCGAAAATCGGTTTCAGGTGTATTCACCCCCCCCCCCCCTCTACACCTGAACGTGCTCTCGGGACCAACAACTTGTGAATAGATCCGTTAGAGGGTGTCTACACATTGTAGTTACACGACAAGCAAAACGATATTCCCTTCAAATTAGAATAGCACTGTAGAGATTCACTCTTTTTCAGTGTTCAGTGGTTGACTACAGTTTTATGTTAGAACAAGTACAATGTTAGCAGCTCCTCATTGGTCGAGGTCAGTTTGTAGGTGATGCTTGTTCAAACTCCAAAACTGATGTTGAGTTGACTTTCTCTGATACCTACAACACTTTACTGAATTGAATCTTCTTCTGACATTCTTTGTGTCTTTAGTAATTGACCGTTGCTTCTACTAACTTTACATCTCGTGCATTCAGTAGGTTACAGAACCCTTCTAGATCTTCTAACTAGTCTTCAGAAATTATTGAATATAACTTTCTACTGAAATTGTACACTTAAAGAAAAATGCTATATGCCTATTGAGCTTCTAACATGTTGAACTCAACTAAACTTAACATCTATTACATTATGTTGGTTTATCAATGAACTATTTATCATCACCCAGCACATACTTCATAGCTATTTTTATATTATTCAGTATACTCACCATTATAGATTTGTAATTATTAATTCGAAATTTTGTATCCACCCTTAACCCCCTTATTGTATCTAAAACCAAATTCTAAAATCCTGTATGAAAAGACATTACATTTTTTGAAATATTTCTCTACCAAACATCACATGCATGTGAACCGGTTATAAAGAGATTATTCGTGGTAAATATTTTATATGATAAAATTAATAAATATCTCATGGATATACTATAATTTAATGGATTAAGAGGACAAAAACTGAATTATACATCATCTCTTTAATGTAGAAAATACATTACGCAGTAATTCAAATCCTTCCAAGTAATTAGTCTCCTTATACTTCACTAAAATGTCATTGAAGCATGTGCTTAAAATGATTTACATGTTTTCAACATGATGATTTAGTCTACGAGTCCAAATCTTAATGTTGACCATTACCATGCTTATTGGACCTGACTTTACAAAAACTATTAGTTATATGTTCATTGGTATATATGTCAGTATTGAATTATATACTTTTAACTATATAAAATGCAAGTAAAAGAGAAATTCGATTTTGGTTTTGTATTTCCATTTTTATTTTGCATTTGAGAAATTGTTCACTTTTGTTGTTATGACAAATTTCGTATATTTCACGCATTTCTTTTCATTGTCTGATATGTAGCTGAGGAAGTTGTGTCTTACTCATAATTCAACATTTAAAGCTATCAATATATAGCATAAGAAATTATTTCTGATAAATTAGTATTTTAAGTTACATGTTAAGAGAGAAAACAGACGCTTTTTCCAAATTACTGGACCAAAAGGAAAATATGTGACATTATAGAACAAAAAGTAAAATTTACTCAGCCCCCCCCCCTTCTCACTCTTACATTAGGACCCCGTTTGGTTGTTAGGAAAATAATATTGTTAGGAAATCTGATTCTGTAGAATATGATTGCGAGGACAATGATTAAGAAAAGTAAAATTACTGAGAAATTTGATTCACAGGAATATGATTCTACAATAGCAGATTACTTGCACTTGTTTGACTGATACTAGGAAATGTAAAATTATATTATCAATAATATGAATAAAATATATTTATCATCAATTATTTGTTAATTATTATATAATTATTTCATAAATATATAAAATCACCCAAAAATATTATTATTAATATTTTTTATTATATAATTTATAATAAAATATTCAAAATATTTAGTTAAAAATATCTTTTTTAATAATAATAATAATAATAATAATAATAATAATAATAATAATAATAATAATAATAAATTTATTAAAGTACTCACTTATTTTAATAATAATATTTTTTAGAATAATAACATGATTATTTAAGAAAAATAATTATTATATATCGTTATTATTATTCATAAATAAAAATAAGAAAAAGATAAATAAATTAAAATATTTGCTTAAATTATAAAAATGTATTAACTACAAATTAATAATATTATTAACTAATTATTATTCTATTTATAATAATAATAATAATAATAATAATAATAATAATAATAATAATAATAATAATAATAATAATAATAATAATAATAATAATAATAAATACTTTCCTTGAACCAAGGAAAAAGAATACCTATTCGGAACAAGGAAAAAGAATTCACAATTATTACACTATTTTCCTTATTTCTAGTATTCTGATTACTTTCCTAGTATTTTGCTAAAACTGAACCAAATATAAAATTTTAAAATCTTGGAATCAAATTATTTTCCGTATACTACTAAACACAGGATTTTAACAATTTAGAATCAAATTATTTTTCTGAGACAAATCCTTGCCAACCAAACGGCCTAGAGGATTAGAAAAAAATTCACTGCTCCTTACTCAGACGGTCAGCCCCCCACAGCCGTTTCTCTATAAAACTAACACCAACACCACACTAACACGGCACTCTAATTTATATAGGCCACTCCACACACCAAATTAACTACCTTCACTTCTCTCTCTCTCTCTTCTCCCTCTGTTATCCATGGTCTCGCCTTCTTCATCACCCGCAGAATCACAAACAGAACAGCCCATGATGATGAGAGAAAAGTGGGCCACATCCATGAACGCCAGAGTCGTTGGTTCAGGCAAGGTAGCCATAGTTCTCGCACACGGCTACGGCGGAGATCAGTCGATGTGGGACAAGGTAGTGCCCCTGTTGGCCCTCCGCTGCCGCGTTCTCGTCTTCGACTGGTGCTTCTCCGGCGCCGCCCAAGATCCATCTCTCTACGACCCAACCAGGTACTTGTATATAGTAATATATATACAGTTAACTCTATTATAAACCTTATTAATTAATTTTTACATATGGAAGCTACTCTTCCTACGACGCTTTCGCCGACGACTTAATATCTCTTGTCGGAGAGATGCAGCTGACTTCTTGCGTGTTTGTGGGGCACTCCATGTCCGGCATGATTGGATGTATTGCCTCCTTAAAACGGCCGGACCTCTTCAGTAGACTCGTGCTTGTAGGCGCTTCTCCCAGGTGCCACTTCTTTGAATTCTCACTCGTCTTCAATCTTGGATATTTTATTGGGAAAGAAAATAGAAAAAAATGGAGTTTTTGTGAGGGAGAAAAAAGTCTTGATGGAAGAAAATTTGTGATGAAGATTATGTCATCGGAAAAAAGTCTTTTTTGTCATTTTGTGGAGAGAGACAGGCTCCAAGTAAAAAGTCTAGAACCATATATTAAACCGTTTGTATGATTGGATAGTGTGAACGGGCGTCAAAGCAAAGGATCAAAGGTACAAACATATAGGCGTTTTAAGAAAAAAATACTGATATATATATAGGTTTTGTATTCGGTGAGAACCGCATTTAAGGTGAGTACTACGAACCACACATAATTTTTATATATTTTATGCTTAATTCATATATATTTTATGTAAAAGAATATGATTATAAAAAATGTAAAATTACATTTTTTTTGCATAAAAAATATACGGATTATTCATAAAACATATAATGATTATACAATATTCTAATTTCTCAGGATTCTCACATGATCCACTCTATATATATATATACACTAAAATACGTTTATGTATTGACCAATATAATTCAAACTAATAGAAATAAAGGAGTGAAAATAAATTTGGTTCCCAAACTCTTAACATTTTAATTTTGATATTAGATGTTTATATTTCCAAAATTATTTTTTTAGTGTTTAAAGTTATCAAAGCTATGCATTTTGGTATCTCTATTATTTATCTATCAACTTTAATAAGTTCTCGAAGGATAAAATATTTAATTTGGATGCTTAGTTTTTATAAATTCATTTTAAAATATTCATTTCATTTAAGTACTATGTAATATTTTATTCAATCAAAATGTTTTATTTAATAAAATATAAAAGTATGAAGATAATTTTTTTAAATATTCTAAATAAGAACCACACAGTATATTAAAGAATGTTAATTTTTTACGGAGAAATTTATATCCAAAATTCTAATTCATAAAATTTTTTATTTCACAAAACATAAAAATACTTTATTTCAAAATTTACTACGTGCTGTTAGTATTTTCAATTAATATAACTATAACATATTTAAATAAAATCTTCATTTTCATTTTAAAATTTATGACGTAGTTTACTATCTAACGTAGGAATTTAAATAAAATAAAATAATATGACTTCAATTTCAATTTGTTTGTTTATATTTTCTTTATAATATAAAATAAGATATTCCAGCTAATATTCTTATAGTTGAAAAAGAAAATTTCATTAAAAGTATAAGTTATAAATTTTAGAAGATTAATGCTTTTATAAATAATATTTAACGCTTGACTTGTCTTATTTTTCTTTAAAGGTTGTCTCGCTTGACTTTTCTTGTTTCTTAAAATGGAACTCCCATTTTTTCTTTATGGAGCCTACACTCACTCATCTACACACAACTATTCAATCATTTTAATCTTCGTGTTGAAAAGAAACTAGACAAATCGGACGGGACGAAGGGAGTGATAGATAGGAAATTAGTTTTTTAAGAGTAATATTGTGGGAATAGGTTTTGGTGAGAATAGTACTTTGGGAATTATTGTTTTATAAATATCATTTTGAAAATTTTCTCCTTTTAAATCAACTTTTAATCCTAACAACAATAATATGAATTGTTTAAAAAATATATATCTAAATTGACTATTTTGTCCTTGCATAACTTGTAAGAGTTCATAGATAAATAATAGAGAAACCAAAATGAATAGCATTTTCCATGTCTAGACAAAAATAAAAAATAAAAATAGAAGTATGGCCACTAAATGTTAAAATAGTCAAAAGTTTGAACATCAAATTTACCTTTCACTCAAAACAAAAAATCAAAATCTACAATTTATTTGGGCCTTGGAAACTCAAATCCTCTTCCTCGAATCCAGTCTAGTAGTATTGCTTGTTAAATTATTATTGGCTACCTATGAAATGGGCTTTTTTTTTAATAATTATTATTTTTTATTTCTTTTAGTTTACTACATAAGAAATTGTTCGGGTCAAGTATATTTTAGACATTTAACTTTGTAAAAGGATGTTTAACCATTTACTATGAAACTTAAATTTCTATCGATTTTACTAAATGAATCTAAATAATCCTAATAAAAAAGAAAAATGAAAACATAAAAAGAAAAGTGAAAAATGAAAAATGAAAATTCGAAACAGATTTATTTTATGAAAAGTAGTGTGAATCACATTTTGTCTTTTAACAAATAAAATAGCCAAAAAATGTTTGGTTCAAACTTCAAAGGTATTGGCTAATTTCTTTTTACAAGTTTGACTGACTTGTTTTCACAATTGTCTATATTTCTTTACCAGTGAAATTTACCCAATTTGCCTGACTTTCAGTTTTCTATCTTTTTTATTTTCTGAAATACCCTATCTAACATATAATCTTACATCTTTAAAACTTGCGAGATGATATTTATTTATGATTTTATGAAATAACAAAACATAAAAAATCATGAAGTACATAATTTAGAGGCGGTTGGGGCAAGTGCTCCCCTAAATCGCGATAATTCATAATCAGTCATTCATGTAAGACAATAAATATATTCATTATATAGATAATGAAGATCGTGTATATAAAATGATACTGCAGGTTTTTAAACGAGGAAGGGTACGAAGGAGGTTTCGAGTTGGCACAAATAGAGGAGCTGTTCTCAAGCATAGAGTCCAACTACGAGCAGTGGGCTTCAGCCTTCGCTTCTCTAGTAGTCGATGCATCCGATCCGCTTTCCATCCAAAAGTTTGCAGACAGTTTGATAAGGATGAAGCGCCAAGTAGCACTCCCCCTCGCTAAGACTGTGTTTCTTGCTGATTACAGACATGTTCTTGACAAAGTTGAGCTTCCTTGCACCATCGTTCAGACAAAAAACGACGCCGCTGTCCCTCTCTTCGTCGCCGAATACATGCATGGTAAGATTAAGGGGGAGAGCAATGTTGAGATCGTAGATACAGAGGGTCATTTTCCTCAGCTCACGGCTCATCTCCAGTTCGTTGAGCTCCTTGAAAGGGTTTTAGGATTTTAGATTCTTCTTCTTTTTGGAAAAAAATAAAATAAATAAGTTGACGAACTTTGGTTATATACAAGTGTGTTTCATTTGTTGGCTTGTTCTTCTTTTTCCATCATTTGGCATGGAAGAATATGAATGTTGTTTATTTGTTTGAAGAGATGTACTAGTACTGTGTGTCATGTATGGATGGTTGAAAAATGTAAAAGGTTTTAAATATTTAATTATATCTAATGTGAATTATACGATCCTTGTTACAAATTTCAATGCTATAGTTCAATTCTACTGTACATAATTCCCTAATCTTGCTCAATCAAATTTGACAGGTACACATACAGACATTGTCAACTTTTCCTTCTTTCGACTGCACAGCTGCCACTAGCAGATACTATGAGCCCTCCACCGCACGCATCTAACCAGCTCGCGTGGTTCACCGGTTCCACCGAAAGCTCTCATTTGTTTGTTGAAGCAGAGCAGCCGCTGTTGCAAACTTGGCCCGATGTGATGCAAAATGAAAATAAAATCGAAAAATTACTGTAGTAATTCGAAGCCAAACAAGAACAAGAACAAGTTTCTCTCCAATCAAAAGAACAACATTTCCTACATAACTTACTTTGTCAATTCCGAAATAATAATAATAATAATAATAATAATAATAATAATAATAATAATAATAATAATAATAATAATAATAATAATAATAATATAAAAGATCGACATTTTAATGTGATCAAAGCTACCCTATACCAAATTATAAAAGCCCAAAATACTAAGGCTAAATATACTAAGAAACGACCGAATGGAACAAGACTGCATTTCAGGTTTCTACTGAATTTTGAAAATCCTAATATTATGCAGTCACTCTCATCGTGTCCGTGAGACAGTTTGGACAGTCGAGCAGGGATCTTCGGTGAAGGTGGGTGTCCGGCATGGTGGCCGAGCAGGTGCAGGACAGCAAGGATTTTCTAAAATATATAATTTTAGAAAATTAATTCAGAAGTATTTTAGAATAAAAATTCTTTTTTTGAAAAAAAATAATTTCCCAAGATAAAAGAATAAGTACTAGACATCTATTTGAGCCAAACCAGAGATCTAATACAAGAAATAAAGTTGGATCTCAAATTAATTCATTTTATATGCTCAGTCGATAGCAAGGTTAATTATAACCATGAATTCATTCCACTAGAGAATTCGTGCCGACTTACCCTTTTATCCCAATTTGAACATGAACTTGTATATTGGACTTAATTGATCCATGTATTTAAGAAACAAATATACATTAATTAATTTAGCTCACTGAAAGGTTAAATTAATTAATATCTTATCTTATCCTGAGTAGTACCGCTCGACCTTATTAACACACCATAACTTAATCAACTGGTCGGATTTAGAGTGCTAATATTGAAGGAAATAGGAGAGGAAGAAATATACCTTCCTCCTTCGTATGTTGTAGTAGCTTTGATTTTTTCTCCCGATCAGATCTTCCGATTTGTGTCCCGGCCTTTTTCTCCCACTGAGTGGTCAGAGAACTGGAGAAAATAATATTTTGTCTCTCTCTCTAAACTCGCGTGTATATTGTGAGTATGCGATTATGTGTGTTCTGATTATGAACAAAATACTAATATATATAGGTTTCAAGAGCCAATATTATATTAATATTTGTAGTCCATTAATTTAATTATATCTGTAATGGGCTTCTACATAATTAGCCCATAATATAATTAATTAATCTATTGAGCTACTAATATTTATCAATTAATTGGCCCAACCAATTAATTCCAGATAAATAACATTATTAAATAACGTAAAATACATCAATCTACTAATAATAATTTCTGAGAGACAATAAATAACTAGGCAACTAATTGGGTCAGATGAGGGATCTAATACAAGAAATAAACCATTGCCTCAAATTAATTAATTATCTATGCTCAACCCAGAGCAAAATTAATTAATAAACACAGATTCATTCCACTAGAGAATCCATACTGACTTACCCCTTTATCCCAAGTTAAGCAAGTGCTTGTATTTTAGACTTAATCGATCCCCATATTTAAGATAGAAATATTCGTTAATTAATTAAGCTCACTGACAACTTAAATTAATTAACATTTTATTATGTTCCTGAGTAGTACCACTCGACCTCATTAACACACCAGAACTTAATCAACCGGTCGAGTTTAGTGTGCTAATCCTTTAGAGTTTCTCAAGGATATTATCAACCCATTTTACTAGGATACGGTTGCAAAATACAAACAACCAGTCTGAGCCACAAATAACTACTAACACTGAAGATACGTTGATCCGGTTGCAATGACGTTCACCATAGTAGGTCAAAGTGATAGATAGCTAAGTGCGCTCAGCTGAAGTCTTACCAAGCTTAAGACCAGCTAAGTCACTGAGATCTTGGTTCTCCACTAAGGCCAGTCAGGAGAACACATCTCACTGTGATCCATCAATACACCACCTTAAGTGTACCAGTAAAGACAAGTAGCTAAGACAAGACACTTCTTTTCTAAACTGCAGCTTAAGGTGACAACTTATCCTGAAGTTGTCTCAGCTGTGATAACTGTTTATATCTTATCAGTTCAACCATTTTGTGTAGTCTTCTGTGATACCCGACACACTACACAAATCTAAATTTTATACAAGATAAAGTATTACATGTGCAAATATATATATTTATCAGATAGGAGAATAAAATAGTGATAAGGACAAAAACACATTGTATACAAGAATAAAATTTGCTTCCAGTATACAAAATTCCAACAAATACTTTCTGTTGGGAGATGATTCAGTAGACAACTCAGTAGCTTAGTGCTCTGAAGATTTGAAGATCCCAAAACCCTACTTTGATTGATGAACCATTCTGTTGTATTTGTTGTTCTGTCTCTGAGTTTTTCAGACTCAGTAGACACTCTTCACTATGGTTCAGGTACTCAGTTCTGTCCGCTGGTTCTTCAGCAGACTATCAGCCTCAGTACCAGAAGAAGAAGACTCAGTAGTAGTGGACTCAGCAGGAGCTGTATACTGAAAGGAGTCAGTGGAACTGAACTCAGCAGGAGTAATTCACTGAACTCAGAGTTGATCTTCAGTAGAGCTGACTCAGCAGGAATATGCTACTGAATATAGATCAGACTAGGCAACGGCTAGACAGTCTTCTGACTATCAGAATATCTTAAGTCAAATCAGCATAGTCATACGAGGTATAGAGAAGTCAGCTTCAGATCCACCTTGAAGTCTGCTTTGTCTCACCTACTTTCTTCAGCCTCGACCAATGACGAGCGGCCGGTGTCTACTTTTCCGATTAAAGCCGCAAGTCAACAACTTTCCAGAAATGGAGGGAAAGGACTCTGCCACCATACTTTGAAAGAGCCGTTAGCTACCCAAAAGAGAGAGACACATAGATCGTCGTCTCCAATAGATCTATCCATGTCTCTACTCTATAAATAGAGGGAAGATTTCAAATTTAAGCTCACGAAAACCGAACAAAACAGACAAGAACACACGATCATTCACGAGCAAACTCAGAAACGACTCAAGCTTTCTGCAAGAACTTCATAGAGTAATCTCCAGCGAAAGGCGACATACTTGCTCATAGGTAACCAAGCTGAATCAGATCATAACGCCTCTAGTATCCAAGCTACTGAATACGAACCCAAGTCCATACTTAACCGTTCGTCGCTCTAGAAGCCACTTTCTCGTTCCCTATCCCTCTAACCTAAGCTCAGCAGATCTTATCCATAGCTTAGAAGAAGGAGTTCATCTTTGAACTGATCCTTATTGTAAAGGACACCTTCATAGTTGGAGAGTTTCTCAAACACTTTAGTTTGATATCTTGTAAACTGAGATTTGCTCAGTATAAATCTCAAGACCATTGTTTGTCCAATGCACAAACCGACTGAGACTAACCCAGTATAATAAAATAGCCTCCTGATCGTTTCGGGACAGTGGACGTAGGATTGTTGGATCCGAACCACTTTAAAATTGCTTGTGTTCTGTGTTTTTACTATTGCATTGATTACAGTTCATACTGAAAATATCTTTCAAAATCATTCAACTGAGTTTCAGCAAAGCTTAACTGATCGCACTAATATACTGAAACTGTTTTCTTAAAAACGTTTTCTAACTCAACTGAATTTGGGGCTACACATTTCCGCACTAATGAACTTCAACTGAACAGTACTGAATTCTGACTAAAGTCAGCTAGCAGGCCACAGTGAAGTCAGTCACTCTGCCACGCGATTCAGAGCAGCTTATTTGGTCTACTGAACTTGTTTAGTACGACATTCTCCTGAAAAGGACTGTTCTCATTTTAAGTTGAGAAATTGTTTTCAGGTGTATTCACCCCCGCCCCCCTCTACACCTGAACGTTTAATCTCGGGACCAACAATTGGTATCAGAGCAGGAGTTCTATAAAACTCTTGTTTTCTGAAACTAGTCTACTTGAACGGATCCAGAAAACATTTTCATTGCATATCATTCTTCACTAATATCACTATTTTCAATGTCTCATATGTCAGGAATCAGGATGGTGCCCATGTTCTTAGTTGAGAACTATGGGATAGCATGATAGCATGATAGAGGTACTGGAGGACGGACCTATCGTTCCCATGATAGATAGTGTCGAAACTCAGGACCCAGCACAAGGAGGAGGCATGGTGACCGGGAAGAAGATCCCCAAAGACAGAAGTCTCTTCACCCCTGAGGAGAAGAAGCTTCACAACTTAGACCGGGTCGCCAGAAATGCCATGCTGACCACCCTGAGTGATTCTTATCTCGAGAGAGTTCAGGACTGCAAGTCCGCAAAGGGACTCTGGGATGCTCTAGCGCTACTGAGTCAGGGGACTCAGAAGATCAAAGCAAAATAACTGGCGCTGGAACTTCAGAAGCTAGAGAGACTATCTCTCATGCCTGGTGACACCATTGAAGATCTTAACGTCAGATTCACGGATCTGATGAACACCATCAACGGGGCTAGGAAAGACGTTCTCCAACCGAGAAATGAATCTCAAGATTTTGAGGGCACTGCCAGACGATCATTGGACTCCATTTGCTACTTTATTGAGACATTCTGACTTAGATATTGTTTCTCCTGACCATATCTTTTCAGAACTAAAAGCTGAGGAGTTCGAGTTCGGTCTACCTCAAAGGAAGCAAATGAGCGGCGACACTCAAATCGACCATGCTTTCAAAGCATAAGTCAGCACAGCGGCTCCAGCGTCTAGCAAGGCTGAACCTTCACTCAGTGACATACAAGAAGGAAACCTGGCTAAGAAATACGCACTGCTTGCCTTGAAGTATCAGAAGGAGAAGGAGAGGCGTAGAAAACTCTCTAGAGTCGTCAGAGACTCCAAGGGTAAGTCTGAATATACACCCAAGCGCAATCCTGACTCGCACACTTCTGATTGCTGGAAATAGGAAGACTCAGCTCAATCGTAAGACAGCGAGAGCAAAGAAGAGAGAGTCACTACCTGCTACAACTGCAAAAAGCCATTATCAGTATGATTGTCCTGAGCTCAGTACTGCTGAAAGAGCATCACACAAAGCTCGAAGGGAGAAGTTCATCAAGAAGCGTCAAACATATATTGCTGGTGAACTCTCAGACGACTCAGATGAAGTCGATTCCTTCATAGATTCATCAGATGATGAAGCGGCATTCATAGCCGTAGAGCTTGAAGAAGATGCTGAAAAGTGTCTTATGGTAGGAGAAGAGGATGAGGTAAACTCTCACGCTCCATTTAACTCCTCTTCACACTGCACACACGACACTATTTCAAGTGTAGATGAGAATCTGGACGTCTCGATCGCCTACGAAGAACTTTTAGACGAGCAGATTTAGATGAGCCTGCAGCTCAGTAAGACTCTTCAGGAGTTGGATACCTTGAAAGTGGAGAATCAGAGACTTTCTCAGGAAAGTCAGGTTTCTACTGTGTCAGAAGGACTTGTGTTGAGACTCAGAGAGGAGATAAACTCTCTGATGGCCAAGTCTCAGCATCAAGAAAACCATATCTCAGTACTGACCAATAACTCGACTCAGAAAGATACTGAACTGAGTCTACTGAAGCAAGAGTTGTCAGCACTTCAGACCGAGCATGAAATACTTAAGAAAAGTGATGATGTCTGGTGGAATCTGATGACAGAGCGGTACATGGGTGCTGAAAAGAAGCTTGAGGAAATAGTAGCTAGCAACAAGCCTAAGCACTGCAAGGAGGGACTAAGATTCAGTCATGGAGCCTCCACATCTGCTCCCGTACGCTCAGAGAACCGGCTAGCTGATAGATTTGTTCAAGGGGAGACCATCAACACAGAGATTTTGAACGCCCTAGCCAAGAACAAATAAAATATGAAGGTACCTCATCCCAGCTATCAGCATTCTGACAAGAAGATTAACTCAAAATCACCCCAGTTCAGTCAAGGGCTGATCAGTATGGACCTCCACAGCTGAGACATCCAGCTCAGTATGGGTCATATTATTATGATCCCATAGTCAGGAGAGGACCTAAAAGTAAAAAGAAAAGGAAGAAAGCCGTTCAGAAGGCAAAGGTTATCAGTCCACCAATACAGAAGATCAGGACTCCTGAACCTGTGAAGCCTCAGAAGTAAGCATCGACCAGTCCAGTGGTTAAGTAAGTTGATCAAAGTGGAAAGAAACTATTTGAGACCACCAGGGTCGTGAGACAGATATGGGTTTCCAAAACTAACATCTAAGGACCCAAAATAAAAAATAAAGGGTACCTGAATATAATTCTGTTTTGCAGGTGCACAAGGACCCTTGGTATGTGGACAGCGGATGCTCAAGACACATCACATACTAGAAGGACCTACTGAAGAATTATACTACTAAAGAAGGACCCCGAATCGAGTTTGGAGATAACGCAAAAGGCTATACCAGAGGCTATGGAACACTCAGCATTGGAACCGCCACAGTTCCAAGAGTATCATATGTTGAAGGACTTCTGCATAATCTTCTCTCTATTAGTCAATTTTGTGATAACACGAATAGAGTGATTTTTGACGTTGGTTTCTGTGATGTCATTGATAAATCTACAGGGAAAACAGTGTTATCAGGTTCGCACAAAAAGAATATCTACGTAGCTGACTGGAACTCAGCTGAACTTGAAGCTTGTTTGTTGGCGAAGAACGATAACAGAACGGGGTGGCTTTGGCACAGAAGAGTCAACCATCTCAACTTCAAGACGCTCAACAAACTAGCTAGAAACGCTCTAGCAAGAGGACTGCCGAATGAAGTATTCAGCAAAGACACTCAGTGTGAAGCATGTCTGAAGGGAAAGCAAAGAAAGAATCAAAATCCACATGTTCCATCACCTTCCACTGATGGAATCCTTCAGCTGCTACATATGGATTTATTCGGTCCAGTCTCTCCGGTGACAATCAGAGGCAAAAAGTATGCTTTAGTGGTCATTGATGACTACTCGCGCTACACATGAGTCATACCTACGGTTCTAAAAAAGTTCAGTATCGAGAAGAACACCAAGATTATAAAGATACGTTCAGACAGAGGAACTGAGTTCCTGAATTCGATGGTGGAGGAGTTCTTCAAAACTGAAGGCATAGAGCATGAGACATCTATAGCGCGCACGCCTCAACAAAATGGGGTTGCTAAAAGGAAGAATAGAACACTCAAAGAAGCAACAAGAACCCTGCTTGCAGACTCAGGACTCCCAACCAAACTCTAGGCAGAAGAAACTGACACTGCATGTTACACTCAGAACAGATCTCTACTGACTAAGCAGCATAAGAAGACACCATATGAACTATGGAACGGAAGGAAGCTTTTCATATCTTATTTCCATATTTTTGGGTGCTCGTGCTTTATCCACAATAATGGGAAGGATCAGTTAAAGACTTTTGATAGCAAGTCAGACCAGGGAGTCTTCTTAGGATACTTCCGGGTCAGCAAAGCCTTCAGAGTTTTTAACTACCGGACCCTTTGCGTGGAGGAAAGCCCTCATGTTGTTTTTAATGAGTTTTCTACAGAAGACAGGAGCAGGAACTCTAAATCAGAGTCTAAGGACATCAGTAAACAGCTACTGGATTTGAGCCTAAAATATAAAGTTGAAAAGATCCAGCTGTGTTGGGATGATGATTCAGAAGAGGAAACTGAAGATAAGACAACTGAATCTCAGCCAGCAATAGAAGTAGCTGAACAGATTGACTCTACTGAACAGAGTCAATCCCAGGTAACTCAGGTCGATGAAGAAACCCATGTGGTAACTGAGACCTCTACTGAGGATAATAATTCAGGGGGAACAAATGAAGCTCCTGAGCTAAATACCCCTGAACCTGGTGACTCAGTAGACCCAACTCTTGTAACTGAATTACTTCAATCTCAGAATAGTACAACTAAAATGCCTTAATCACCTACTATCTGTGTTGAACAAATTTCAGATGAAGAGTTGAAACATCGTTGTTGGGTGATGATTCTATCCTCAGCAGTGTTGATAAATATTGGGAAATGACTCAGTCTTCTGTGGTATCATACGCTCAGTAGCCTTGTGCTCTGAATAAACTGTGAAGATTTGAAGATCCCTAAACCCTATATTGATTGGTGAACCATTACGTTGTAATTTGTTTTGTCTCTGAGGTTTCAGACTCAGCAGACCCTCTGCTCTGGTTCAGGCACTCAGTAGATTATCCGCCTCAGCACCAGAAGTAGAAGACTCAGTGATCTTGGACTCGGCGGGAGCGTATACGAAAGAAAGGAGTCAGTGGAACTGAACTCAGTAGGAGTAGTTCACTGTACTCAGAGCTGATCTTCAGTAGAGCCAACTCAGCAGAAGCATGCTACTGAATCAAAGATCAGACTCAGCAACGGACAGACAGTCTTCTGACTGTCAGGATCTTTGAAGTCATCACAGCAGAGTCAATACGAGGAAGTGAGAAGTCAGCTTCAGATCTCCTTGAAGTCTGTTCTGTCTCAACCACCTTCTGAACCTCGGCCAATGACAAGCAGATACGTACACTATACCTACTAAAGCTGTAAGTCAACAACTTTCCAGAAATGGAGGTAAAGGACACTACCACCATACTTCAAAAGAGAGAGACAAAGGATCGTCGTCTCCAACGGATCTATCCGAATCTCTTCTCTATAAATAGAGGGATAAATCAAATTTGAAGCTCACGGAAAACACAAAAATAATGAAGAACATACGAGAGAACACACAGAGCATTCAAACGAGCAAATTCGAAAAGTGTAAGTCTTCCACAAGAAGTTCGAAGAATCTATCTCCGGCGAAATACTACATTCCAGCTCTTAGGGAACCAAGTTGAACTGCTTACTACAGCCTCTAGTATCCAAACGACGATACACGAACCCAAAGCTATATTCAGCTGTTCGTTGTTCTAGAAGCCACATCCTTGTTCCTTATCCCTCTAGCCTAAGCTCAATAGAATATATACATTGCTTAGACGAAGGAGTTCACCTTTGAACTGATCCTTATTGTAAAGGACTCCTTCACAGTTGGAGAGTTTTTCAAACACTCAGTTTGATAACCGTGTAAACTGAGACTTGCTCAGTATAAATCTCAAGACCAGTGTTTGTCCAGCATACAAGCCGACTGAGACTATCTCAGTATAATAAATAGCTTCCAGATCTTTTGGGACAGTAGACGTAGGATTCTTGTGTCCGAACCACTTTAAAAATCTCTGTGTCTTGTGTTCTGTCCTTAACTGTTGCATTAATTTACTGTTCTTACTGAAAACATCTTTTAAATCATTCAACTAAGTTTCAGCAAACTTAACAGACAACACTAATTAACTAAAACTGTTTTGATAAAAACGTTTTTCCACTCAACTGAATTTGGGCCTACACTATTCCGCACCACTTAACTCTATTTGTAAGATACGAATTCGACTCTCGGTCGGCTAAGCGAGATCTCGTAGAGTCGATCACTCTGCCACACGATTCAGAACAACTTATATGGTCTGCTGAACTTGTTCAGTACGACATCATCTTGAAAAAGGACTGTTCATGTTTAAGTTGAGAAAATTGGTTTTCAGGTGTATTCACCCCCCCCCCTCTACACCTGAACGTGCTCTCGGGACCAACAATTGGTATCAGAGCAGGAGTTCTATAAGACTCTTGTTATTCTGATACTGGTCTACTTGAACGGATCTGAAAAACGTTTTCACTGCATATCATTCTTCAATCATATCACTATCTAGCATGTCTGATATGTCAGGGATCAGGATGGTACCCATGTTCTCAGTAGAGAACTATGGCGTATGGCGGGTCAGAATGGAAGCACATCTGACCTCTCTCCACGACAGCATGACAGAGGTTCTAGAGGACGGACCTATCGTTCCTATGATCGATAGCATCGTAGCTCAGGATCCAGCAGATGGAGGTGGAATGGTGACCGGGAAGATGATTCCAAAGGACAGAGGTCTGTTCACCCCAGAGGAGAAGAAGCTTCACAATTTAGACCGCGTCGCCAGAAACGCCATACTAACCACCCTGAGTGATTCTTATCTTGGAAGAGTGCAGGACTGCAAGTCCGCGAAAGAACTCTGGGATGTTCTAGCGCTTCTGAGTCGGGGGACTCAGAAGATCAAAGCAAGTAAACTCGCGCTGGAACTCCAAAAGCTGGAGAGACTGTCCCTCATGCCTGGTGACACCATTGAAGATCTCAACATCAGATTTATGGATCTGATGAACTCTATCAACGGGCTGGGAAAGACATTCTCCAACCGAGAGATGAATCTCAAAATTTTGAGGGCACCTTGCCGACGGTCATCTGGACCCCCCTTTGCTACTTTATTACGTTATTCTGATTTAGATATTGTTACTCCTGACCATATCTTTTCAGAACTTAAAGCAGAGGAATTCAAGTTTGGCTTACCTCAAAGGAAGCAGGGAGCTGAAGCTGACACTCAAATTGACCATGCCTTTAAAGCATCAGTCAGCACAACAGCTCCAGCGACTAGCAAGGCTGAACCTTCACTTAGTGATATACACGAAGGAAATCTGGCCAAGAAGTACGCGCTGCTTGCCATAAAGTATCAGAAGGAGAAGGAGAGGCGCAGAAAAGTGACTAAAGCTCTCAGAGAATCTAAGGGCAAGTTTGAATACACGCGTAAGCGCACTCCTGACTTGCATACTTCTGAATGCAGGAAAAAGGATGACTCAGCACAGTCAAAAGACAGTGAAAGCAAGGAAGAAAGAGTCACCACCTGCTATAACTGCAAGAAGCCAGGACACTATCAGTATGACTGTCCTGAGCTCAGTACTGCTGAACAAGCAGCTCACAAAGCGAGAAGGGAGAAGTTCATCAAAAAGAGACAAGCATACATTGCTGGTGAACTCTCAGACGACTCAGCTCCTTCATGGATTCATCTGACGATGAAGCAGCTTTCATGGCCTTAGAGCTTGAAGCTGAAGAAGATGCTGAAAAGTGTCTCATGGCAGGAAAAGAGGATGAGGTAAACTCCCATGAACCATTTAATTCCTCTTCACACTGCATACACGACACCCTTTCAGTCGCAATCGCATATGAAGAACTACTTGATGAGCAGATTCAGATGAGTTTGCAGCTCAGTAAGACTCTTCAGGAATTGGATACCCTGAAAGTGGAGAATCAGAGACTTTCTCAGGAGAGTTAGGTTGCTACTGAGTCAGAAGGACTTGTGTTGAGACTTAGGGAGGAGATAAACTCTCTGATGGCCAAGTCTCAGCATCAAGAAGATCAGATCTCAGTCTTGACCAGAGACTTGACTAAGAAAGATATTGAACTGAGTCTACTGAAGCAAGAGTTGTTAGGACTTTAGACCGAACATGAAACGCTGAAGAAAAGTGATGATGTCTGGAGGAACCTGATGACAGAGCGATACATGGGCGCCGAAAAGAAGATGGAGGCTATGCTAGCAAGCAACAAGCCCAAGCATTGCAAGGAGGGACTTGGATTCGGCCGGGGGAGCCTCCTCATCTCGCCCCCGTACGCTCGAAAAAACCGGCTAGGCGATAGGTTTGTTCAAGGGGAGACCATCAATGCGGGCATCTTGAACCCCCCTAGCCAATAACAAACGGAAGATGAAGGCACCTCATCCTAGTCATCAGCACTCTGACAAGAAGATCAGCTCCAGAACACCCCAGTTCAGTCAAGGGGGAACCAGCAAAGCTAAATGGGCTGATCAGTATGGACCTCCACAACTGACTCATCCAGCTCAGTATGGGTCATATTACTATGATTCAATAGTCAGGAGAGGATCCAAGAGTCAGAAAAGGAAGAAGAAAGCCGTGCAAAACGCAAAGGTCAGCAGTCCACCCACTCAGAAGATCAGGACTCCTGAACCTGAAAAGCCTCAGAAGTCAGCAGTGACCAGTCCAGTGGTCAAATGTGTTGACACAAGTGGAAAGAAACTGTATGAGACCACCAGGGTCGTAAGACAAATATGTGTTACCAAAACTAACATCTAAGGACCCTAAATCAAAAATAAAGGGTACCTAAATATAATTCTGTTTTGCAGGTGCACAAGGACCCTTGGTATGTGGATAGCGGATGCTCAAGACACATGACGTACCAAAAGGACTTGATGAAGAATTATACTACTGAAGAAGGACCCCGAATCGAGTTTGGAGACAATGCTACAGGCTGCACCAAAGGCTATGGAACACTCAGCATTAGAACAGCAACAGTTCCAAGAGTATCATATGTTGAAGGACTTCAGCATAACCTTCTCTCTGTTAGTCAATTTTGTGACAACTTGAATAGAGTGATTTTTTACGCTAGTTTCTGTGATGTTATTGATAAATCCACAGGGAAAACAGTGTAATCAGGTTCGCGCAAGAAGAATATCTATGTAGCTGACTGGAACTCAGCTGAACCTGAAGCTTATTTGTTGGCAAAGAATGACAACAGAACGGGGTGGCTTTGGCACAGAAGACTCAGCCATCTCGACTTCAAAACGCTCAACAAATTGGCTAGAAACACTCTAGCAAGAGGACTACCGAATGAAGTATTCAGCAAAGACACTCAGTGTGAAGCATGCCTGAAGGGAAAGCAAACAAGGAATCAAAATCCACCAGTTCTATCTCCTTCCACTGATGGAATCCTTTAGCTGCTACATATGGATTTGTTCGGTCCAGTCTCTCCAGTGATGATCAGAGGCAAGAAGTATGCATTAGTGGTCATTGATGACTACTCGCGTTACACATGGGTCATATTTATTGCCAACAAGTCTGACGTCAAAACAAAGTTACCAAGGCTTCTAAAAAGGCTCAGTGTCGAGAAGAACACCAAGATCATCAAGATACGTTCAGACAGAGGAACTGAGTTCCTGAATTTCATGGTGGAGGAGTTCTGTAAAACTGAGCGCATAGAGCATGAGACATCTGCCGCGCGCACGCCTCAACAAAATGGGGTTGCTGAGTGGAAGAATCGTACACTCAAAGAAGCAGCAAGAACCTTGCTCGCAAACTCAGGACTCCCAACCAAATTCTGGGCAGAAGCTACTGACACTACATGTTACACTCAAAACCGATCTCTACTGACAAAACAACATAAGAAGACACCATATGAACTATGGAACGGCAGGAAGCCTTCTCTATCTTATTTCCATATTTTTGGGTGTTCGTGCGTTATTCACAATAATGGGAAATATCAGCTGAAGACTTTTGATAGCAAGTCAGATCAGGGAGTGTTCTTAGGATACTCCCAGGTCAGCAAAGCTTTCAGAGTCTTTAACTATGGAACTCTTTGCGTGGAGGAAACCCCTCATGTTGTTTTTAATGAGTTTGCTACTGAAGACAGGAGCAGAAACTCTAAACCTGAATCTGAGGACATCGGTAAGCAGCTACAGGATCTGAGCTGAAAAGATAAAGTTGAAAAGATCCAGCTATGTTGGGATGATGATTCAGATGAGGAAACTAAAGACAAATCTACTGAATGTCAGCCAGCAACAGAAGTAGCTGAACAGATTGACTCTCCAGAAGAGAGTCAATCCCAGGTAACTCAGATCGATGAAGAAACCCCAGTGGTAACAGAGACCTCTACTAAGAATAATAATTCAGGGGGAACTAATGATGTTCTAGAGCTAAATGCCCCTGAACCTGGTGACTCAGTAGATCACACTCTTGTAACTGAATTGCTTCAATCTCAGAATAGTACAACTGAAATGCCTAATTCACCTACTATCTGTGTTGAATAAATTTTAGATGAAGAGTTGAAACATCGTAGATCGTAGCTGGATTCTCACACTTCTGATCTAATTATAGGAGATCCTTCAGCGAGCGTAAAGACAAGATCCAGATTCTGTCAGGGAGAAAGCGCCTTATATTCCTGCTTCTTGTTTGCTGAAGAACCTCAGTCAGTTGAGGACGCACTCTGACTGGATCATAGCCATGCAGGAGGAGCTGAATCAGTTGACGAGAAATGAAATTTGGGAGCTTGTTCACAGACCCCGACATCAACATGTGATTGGAACAAAATGGGTCTTCAAGAACAAGCGAGATAAAAACAACATCATAGGAAGGAATAAAGCAAGACTCGTGGCAAAAGGCTACTGTCAAGCTGAAGGGATAGATTTCGATGAAACGTTCGCTCCAGTTGCAAGATTAGTGGCAATCAGACTATTCCTAGCCTACGCAACACATCAAAGATTCAGAGTATATCAAATGGATGTGAAGTCTGCTTTCCTGAACAACGTACTGAAAGAAGAAGTCTATGTGGAACAGCCTCCCGGCTTTCAGAAAGGACATCAAGTTTATAGACTCAGAAAGGCTCTGTATGGGTTAAAACAAGCACCCAGGGTTTGGTACGATACCCTGTCTGAGTTTCTTCTCCGTAAAGGTTTTCGAAGGGCACGATGAGATCGCACATTATTCAGCATTCGACTGGAAGACGACCTATTACTTGTGCAGATCTACGTAGATGACATCATCTTTGGCTCGAAGAACGTCATCATGTGTCAGCAGTTTGAGAAAATGATGAAGGATAAGTTCTATTTCCTTGGCTTTCAAGTCAAACAATCTGAGAAGGGAACGTTCATCAATCAAGGCAAATATACTCGAGACCTCATCAAGAGATTCGGTTGCACATCCGGCAAACCAATCAAGATCCCGATGAACACGAATATGAAGATTGATCTTGATAAAGAGGGAGTATCAGTAGACCAAACTGAATTTCGTGCTATAATTGGTTCCTTATTATATTTAACACCTACTCGTCCTGACATAACTTATGTTGTAAGTGTCTGCGCTCGATTTCAGGCGAATCCAAAGCAGAGTCACATGGACTCAGCAAAGAAGATTCTCTGCTATCTCAGAGGAACACCTGGCATAGGTTTATGGTATCCAGCTGATGATAATATTGAACTAACTGGTTATTCTGATGCTGACTATGCAGGATGTAGAATTGACCGAAAGTCAACTTCTGGAACGTGTCAATTCCTCGGCAGTAAGCTGATTTCATGGTTCTCAAAGAAACAGCATTCAGTAGCAACGTCAACTACTGAAGCTGAATATTTGGCTGCCGGAAGTTGCTACGCCCAAATCCTTTGGCTGAGACAGCAGCTACGCGACTATAACGTCATTCAGAATGAAGTGCCAATCTTCTGCGACAGTACTAGTGCCATTGCAATCACTCAGAATCCTGTACTTCATACGAGATGCAAGCACGTGGACATCAGTCACCACTTCATTCGTGACCATGTCGAAAAGAAGGATATCACGATGGAAAAGATCCATATTGACCATCAAAGGGCTGATATACTGACCAAGCCTCTAGCTGAAGCCAGATTCAGAGAACTTTCAGTAGAGCTAGGTTTGCTGGACCCTACTGACTCCAGTCACTAAGAGGATTCAGGAGAGGAGCATTCGGTAAGAGGGGGAATGTTCACTCTCGCATCGAGTAAAAATCAGTACGTAGAGACTCAGCAACCATCCACATGAGGTATCAGCTGACTGCGATGTTCAGCTGACACGTTTGCGTATCTCTAGTCAGTAGCCTATATATCAATTCTGTGCATTTATGAATCAGATTCAAAGTCGTTTTCAATGCCTTAGGAAATGTCATTTAATTTTAACGGATCACATTTAATACACGACATTTTATGTACAAGCATGCTGAACTCTGCCATGCATTAAATACATGTCGTATCAAGTTACTAATTAGGCTATTTACAACTGGCTTTTGACTTAGGCGGCTAATTTGATCATTGCCTATTTTATAAAACCTAATCCTAGCCGTCCATCTCAAAAATGCGTTCAAATTGAACCATTGATCTTTAACTGTTTATCTTCTCTAAGATATATATATTCGTTCAAAATCTTTGAAACCGCCATTTCATATCTGCAAATATCTTAAGTACCCGAGATTTTCTGAGATCCTTATTATCTTCTATCTTAACTCTCTTCAAAAACTTCAAAAAATCTTTTGGTAATTCTTCAATGATCATTTAGTATCGTATGCTCTTATCTCTTTTTTACTTTTGTCGATACTGACCTATACTGTGTATGCAGATTATTAAAATGACAGGAAACACGGTTATGACTACTGCCGATATGCATGAGATCCTCGAGAAGGATCGAGTCTGGTGCGAGCCAGTCATGGAGTTTGATGAGTGTGACCTGGATTTCATGGAGGAGATCTTCAACGCTCTCCGAGAAATCGGCTTGGAAGGATTCTTGTCAAGGAAGCCGACCTTCTTCCTCCCGCGACAAGTAGCAGAGATCTACTCGAATTCTAATTCAGTAGACGGAGACATCAAAGGGAGTTTCATCGTCCATACAGTAGGCGATCCCTCTCGCACTGACATGGAAGTGAAGCAGATGTCTATTCGAGAAGCCCTTCAGAGAAGCTTCAATCTTCCCAACACAGGACTCACAACCGTCGCTTATAAAAATGATCTCATGGACGAATACCTTACTGAGTTCTGCAGGAAGTCAGAGCTGCCTTTCCCAAAAACGCAATGCTCCCTCAGTACAGAGCATTGACGTACATAGTGACTCAGTTGCTGACGAGTCAAGCAGGCTCTTTTAACCAAGTGTCAAGGCCCAAGCTGCATCTAATGATAGCCATATATGATCGGGCCAAGATCAACTGGACTGAGTTTTTCCTCAGAGAATTTATGACGCAATCAGCTAAGTTTGATAAGGCATCCAATAAGCTCAGCGTCAAAGGAAAGCTCCTATACGGTGACAACTCTCGGTCATGATCGAGGACTTCAAGCATCCGATAAAATCACCTTTGCAGACAAGCAGTACTTCAACGTGAAGAAATTCAGATTCCAGAACAGGGCAGCAGCCCTTCAACAGATTGGCTTAGGGCCAGCTGCACCTAAGGATGGGACTCAGCAGACCTCAACGCCAAAGAAGAAGAGGTCCCCACCTAAATCCACGCCTAAGGCACCAACCAAGAGGCTAAAGAAGGTCAGCAAGGTTGTGCCTACTGAGGCTGAGTTGGAACCAGAGGCCGTCATCACTCAGCCGCCTCTACAGCTGAGAGACGAGCCAGAGTCTTCTGAGAAGACTCAATCATTGGAGAAGATCGTCTCCACTGAACATGGAGAAACAGTGGACCAAGGGGTCCCAGCTGAAGAAGTCTAGGATGAAGAAGTTCAGACACTGGAAAGCCCCTTGGACGTCCCTCCACTCAGCAGCATCCCATCTGCTGAGAAACAAACATCTCCGATTGAAGTCGAGGACTCGGAGACAGCCTCGGAGTCAGAATCTATCAGGATGGAGGCCTCAGCTCTGAAATCTAGAGCCTCCTAAGAGATTGCTAAAGTAATTCCAGAGATCGCCAGCCACTCAGATCTAGTCCTATTGGCTAGGCAGGCGAGGCTCCACATGTTGATAAGGTTCCAGGAATGGCATAACGTGAAGAGACTAGTCATTCACCATTCCTGCGAACAGCTCCACGAGGAAGAGCTGCTGATAAGGGGGAAGATTGGCTACTCAGAGCCATCTGACCTCGGCACGCTCGAGGATCTGAGGGCAGCCATGCTCGCTCTGCTGAACGACAGACAGCCTGTCTCACTACCCGCGCCCTCAGATGGGTCTGACCCCGATGGTCAGGACCCACCCCATGATTCAGGTCCTGAGAAGCCTGATGAGGGAACTCAACAGGACAAGGATGCCATTGCATCTACTGCTGACCCTCCACTCAGCATCCTTGGTCCTGGGTAGACGGTGGCTGGTACTCCGAAAGCAGCTGATCTTGCTCAGCCCCTTCTCCAATCTACTTTCGAAGTAGCGCCCAACCTAAAGAGTCGTCGCTCGAAAACAGTGCCCAGGGCATTGAAGAATCAAGGCACCCAAAATCGCCTACTTGCCCGTACCGTCGACAAAACTTGGCGGCAAACCACTGAGGCACAGAGTACAGAGCTGCAGGGACTCAGAACAGCCATTTCTACATCTCAAGTCCCTGACTTCTCTAGCATTCTGACGAATGCCTTAGCTGCGCAGAGAGCTGACTTCGAAATTCAGCTAAAGACGATCCAGGAAGGCCAGGACAAACTGATAAATGCATACAAGGCCACTCAAACCGCTCATACTGAATCCGTCACTGCCATCTCTCAAGCTAATGAACTCAGAATAGAAACTATTCAGAAGGCTCTTGAAGAGAAGGTAGAACAGCAGCTGAAAGAGTTCAAGGCTGTGGCTGATCTCTCACACAAGAAATACAACGATCAGCTGATCAATGAGAGGAACGAGCTGCATGAGGCACTGACAAAGCTATATAATAAGCTGGACGATCTATCAACCTCATACAAAAGCCTGAACAGAAAGGTATCTGCTCCGCCCCCAACCCTAATTGCTGATGCCAAAAAGGGGGAAGGTTTAGTAAAGAAGGGGGAAGGTGTAGTTGAAAAAGCAACCAACGAGCTGACACCGAAAGCTCCAAAGAGAGCAAGGTCGGTAGCGGGGGCAACTTCAACTCGGTTATTTGCCCCTACTTGGACCAACTAAAACGGCGAGGCCCGGGGGTGTCTCAGTGCAGTCGGCATCAACCGAGACCGCCCAAGTGGCTCAGGAGCCAAAGAAGTCACAACTCAGGCTACTCAAACTCCTCTTGATATTATAAAGGAAGTAGCTGAGTATGCTGACGAGGAGGACTCAGAAGATGAAGAAGCCCCTCTTCCTCCTCCAGTTGCCGGTAAAGGCAAAAAGGTACTGAAACTCCCAACCCCTCCCTCCAAGAAGAAAGGACCCAGGAGGTTTATAACGCCGGAGGAGGAGGCTCAGATAGCCGCAGATGAGAAGCTGGCTAGGGAGATAGCCGAAGCTGAAGCAACCAACAAACCTAAGAAGAAGCCTGTCAAAGGCAAAACTAAGGCTCCAACTGGAGGCAAGAAAACAGGTACTAGGCTGCCTCCTAAAACGCTCAAACTCAGCGACGAAGCTGATAAAGATAAGGAGAAGGAGTAGCAGCAACATCAATCTACTGGGCAGCAGGGGACTTCCAAAGAAAAATCATCAATACCTGCTGACTCAGAAGAAGAGCCACCTCATAAGCCCTCCTACACTGCCTCGAAGGCACAGGAACAAGAGATGGAAGAAATCTGGGCTCAGTTAGACAGATACTTATACAGAGGTGAAGAGGCCAGGAAAATTGAACCAGCCAGAGAGAGAATAAGGATGGCAGATCTTGAAGCTCTCGGCCGAGAACCGAAAAGGAAGCTTGTCCAGAGGATCCCTGCAAAGGCTGATATCCCCAATAGATACAGGAGATTCAGGAAACCTAAAGATCTGAAGACTCACAGATGGCCTAGAACAGATAAATGGATACCAGTAGAATTCACTCAGAGGTGGGAAGCACTGAAGATCGAGTTCATAAGAAGGAACTATTTTTGGAGATTCTGGTCTGAGAAACGCAGGTTAGTGGCTTATACTGAATGGATCATGAGAGCTGACTTAGATATATATGCCAGACTGCAAAAAGCTGTTAAAGAAAATGCTGAAGTCAGAGTTCCAGACCCCAGAATCCTGCCACCCCCATAGAGACTTGATGGATCCATTCACTATGGAGTAATAGGGAAAGAAGTGAAGGACGCTGCTGAAGCCAAATTCCTTGATGAAGAAGACCCAGCGGACTTTGCAGAGATACTGAAGCTGAGAAAGGTCACTTATCGCATGTATGGAGTGCCTCTTCCTGAAACTCAATCTCAAGATTTCAAAGACAGGATTAGGCAGTTCAAATGACTCCTTGCTTCTGTACTCTCTTTGTGTCTTTCTTTCTTGTTTCTAGTCTAGCAGAGATGTAACTGTACTGATATTTTCTCATATATATAATATATCTGTGTTTGGCTTTGACAATATCTTATTGTCTGAATAGCAGTGTTGGTTTATGCTTAACACTCAGAATCACTGAAGTGATTACTGACTCACACACTCACTGTCTGTTATTTCTTGTCAGTTGTTGCTTAGCTAGATTCTGATAGACTTGATAGCATAAGGGGAAAATGTTGTTAAGACAGGGTTAAATTGTTGTTTAGACTCTGTATTTGTTCTGACTTTTACGCCCGATCCCCTCAGTAGTCTAGGACTTGAAGAACAACTCCACTGATCCTACTTGTAATACTTAGTAAGGAGCTCTGTTTCTGATAAGTCATAGTGTTAGGTTGCTTAATTGATAGTGTCAGGTTTTGGCATCATCAAATAGGGGGAAAATGTTGGGTGATGATTCTATCCTCAGCAGTGTTGACAAATAGTGGGAAATGACTCAGTCTTCTGTGGTATCATACGTTCAATAGCCTCGTGCTCTGAATAAGACTGTGAAGATTTGAAGATCCCAAAACCCTATATTGATTGGTGAACCATTACGTTGTAATTTGTTTTGTCTCTGAGGTTTCAGACTCAGCAGACCCTCTGCTCTGGTTCAGGCACTCAGTAGATTATCCACCTCAGCACCAGAAGTAGAAGACTCAGTGATACTAGACTCAGCAAGAGCAGTATACTGAAAGGAGTCAGTGGAACTGAACTCAGTAGGAGTAGTTCACCTTTACTCGAGGCCGATCTTCGATAGAGCCAACTCAACAGAAGCATGCTACTGAATCAGAGATCAGACTCAGCAACGGACAGACAGTCTTCTGACTGTCAGGATCTTTGAAGTCATCACAGCAGAGTCAATACGAGGAAGAGAGAAGTCAGCTTCAGATCTCCTTGAAGTCTGTTTGGTCTCAACCACCTTCTGAACCTCGGCCAATGACAAGCAGACACATACTCTATACCTACTAAAGCTGCAAGTCAACAACTTTCCAAAAATGGAGGGAAAGGACACTGCCACCATACTTCAAAAGAGCCGTTAGCTACCCAAAAGAGAGAGACAAAGGATCGTCATATCCAACGGATTTATCCTAATCTCTTCTCTATAAATAGAGGGATAAATCAAATTTGAAGCTCACGGAAAACACGAAAATAACGAAGAACACACGAGAGAACACACAGAGCATTCAAACGAGCAAATTCAAAAAGCCTAAGTCTTCCGCAAGAAGTTCGAAGAATCTATCTCCGGCGAAAGACTACATTCCAGCTGTTAGGGAACCAAGCTGAACTGCTTAATATAGCCTCTAGTATCCAAACGACGATACACGGACCCAAAGCTATATTCAGCTGTTCGTCGTTGTAGAAGCCACATCCTTGTTCCCTATCCCTCTAACCTAAGCTCAATAGAATATATCCATAGCTTAGACGAAGGAGTTCACCTTTGAACTGATCCTTATTGTAAAGGACTCCTTCACAGTTGGAGAGTTTTTCAACCACTCAATTTGATAACCGTGTAAACTGAGACTTGCTCAGTATAAATCTCAAGACCAGTGTTTGTCCAGCATACAAGCCGACTGAGACTATCTCAGTATAATAAATAGCTTCCAGATCTTTCGGGACAGTAGACGTAGGATTCTTGTGTCCGAACCACTTTAAAAATCTCTGTGTCTTGTGTTCTGTCCTTAACTGTTGCATTAATTTACTGTTCATACTGAAAACATCTTTTAAATCATTCAACTGAGTTTCAGCAAACTTAACAGACTGCACTAATCAACTGAAACTGTTTTGATAAAAACGTTTTTCCATTCAACTGAATTTGGGCCTACACTATTCCGCACCATTGAACTCTATTTGTAAGATACTGAATTCTGACTCTCAGTTAGCTAGCAGATCTCAGTAGAGTAAGTCGGTTGCCACCACGATTGGAAACGGCTTATACGGTCTGCTGAACTTGTTCAGTACGACATCATCCTGAAAAAGGACTGTTCGTGTTTAAGTTGAGAAAATCGATTTTCAGGTGTATTCACCCCCCCTCTACTCCTGAACGTGCTCTCGGGACCAACAATCATCGATCGTGGCTGGAAGCTCACACTTCTGACCTGATTATTGGAGATCCTTCAGCAAGCGTAAAGACAAGATCCAGATTCTGTCAAGGAGAAAGCACATTATATTCCTGCTTCTTGTCTACTGAAGAACCTCTGTCAGTTGAGGACGCACTCAAGGATGCTGATTGGATCATAGCCATGCAGGAGGAGCTGAATCAATTCACGAGAAACGAAGTATGGGAGCTTGTTGACAGACCCCGACATCAACATATGATTGGAACTAAATGGGTCTTCAAGAACAAGCGAGATGAAAAAAAACGTTATAGTAAGGAACAAATCAAGACTCGTGGCAAAAGGCTACTGTCAAGCCGAAGGGATAGATTTCGACGAAACTTTCGCTCCAGTTGCAAGATTGGAGGCAATCAGACTATTCCTAGCCTATGCAACACATCAGCGATTCAGAGTTTATCAAATGGATGTGAAGTCTGCGTTCCTGAACAGCGTGCTGAAAGAAGAAGTCTATGTAGAACAGCCTCCCGGCTTTCAGCAGGGACATCAAGTCTACAGACTAAGAAAGGCTCTGTACTGGTTAAAACAAGCACCCAGGGCTTGGTATGATACACTGTCTGAGTTTCTTCTTTAGAAAGGTTTTCAGAAAGGCACAGTAGACCGCACATTATTCAGCATTCGACTGGAAGACGACATTTTACTTGTGCAGATCTACGTAGATGACATAATTTTTGGATCGAAGAATGTCATCATGTCTCAGCAATTTGAGAAAATGATGAAGGATAAGTTCGAGATGTCAATGATGGGAGAGATGAATTATTTCCTCGGTTTTCAAGTCAAACAATCTAAGAAGGAAAATTCATCAATCAAGACAAATACACTGAAGACCTCATCAAGAAGTTTGGTTGCACATCCGGCAAACCAATCAAGATCCCGATGAACACGAACATGAAAATTGATCTTGATAAAGAGGGAGTATCAGTAGACCATACTGAATTTCGTGCTATTATTGGTTCATTATTATATCTAACTGCTACCCGACCTGACATAACTTATGCTGCAGGTGTCTGCACTCGATTTCAGGCGAATCCCAAGCAGAGTCACATGGACTCAGCAAAGATGATTCTCCGCTATCTCAGAGGAACACCTGACATGGGTTTTTGGTATCCAGCAGATGATAATATTGAACTAACTGGTTATTCTGATGCTGACTATGCAGGATGTAGAATTGACCGAAAGTCAACTTCTGGAACTAGTCAGTTCCTTGGCAGTAAGCTAATTTTATTGTTTTCAAAGAAACAGCATTCAGTAGCAATGTCAACTACTGAAGCTGAATATATGGCTGCTGGAAGTTGTTGCGCCCAAATCCTTTAGCTGAGACAGTAGCTACGCAACTATGCTGACATTCAGAATGAAGTGCCGATCTTCTGCTATAGCTCCAGTGCAATTGCAATCACTCAGAACCCTGTACTTCATACTAGATGCAAGCACGTGGACATCAGACACCACTTCATTCGTGATCATGTCAAAAATAAGGATATCAGGATGGAGAAGATCCATACTGACCGTCAAAGGGCAGATATTCTGACCAAGCCTCTAGCTGAAGCCAGATTCAGAGAACTTTTAGTAGAGCTAGGTCTGCTGGACCCTACTGACTCCATTCAGTAAGTGGATTCAGGAGAGGAGCATTCAGCAAGGGGGAATGTTCACTCTCAGTACTGAATAAATTCAGTACGTAGAGACTCAACAACCATCTACACGAGGTATCAGCTGACTACGATGATCAACTGACAGGTTTGCGTATCTCTACTCCCAATGAAATATTATGTGCATTAATGATTCAGATTCAACTTCGTATTCAATGCCTTAGAAAATGTCATTTAATATAACGATTTACATTTAATTCACGGCATTCTATGTAAAGTATGCTGAACTCTGCGGCGCATTAAATGCATGTCATTTCAAGTTACTTCTTTGGCTATTTACAACTGTATTTTGACCTAGGCGGCTAAATTGATCATTGCCTATTTTATAACATTAAATCTTAGCCGTCCATCTCATAAAGCAGATTTAAACTGAACCGTTGATTTTTAACTGTTCATTTTCTTTAACATATAAAAACACGTTCAAAGTTTAGAAACCGCCATTTCACTCTGCAAATTTTCACAACCCTAGATTTTCTGAGAAAAGCTTTCGTTTATTCACAATCTTCTATTTCAATCTCTCAGAAAAACTTTCGTAAATCTTAATGATTATTCAGCATTGTATATGATTTTATAATATTTTTCGATCGATACTGATACTTTTCTTTGCAGATTATAAAACATGACAGGAAGGGATGTTATTAGTCCTGTAAACATGACTGAAATCCTCGAGAAAGACCGCGTGTGGTTTGAGCCGATGATGGAGTTCGACTCATGCGACCTTGATTTCATGGAGGAAATCTTTGACGCGCAGAGGGCGACAGGACTGGAGGGTTTTCTCTCTAGGAAGCCTTCATACTTCCTCCCTCGACAAATCGTTGAGTTGTATCTGAACTCAGAATCAGTAGAAGGAGACATCCGATGTTGGTTCGTCACTCATCTTATTGGAGACCCCGCCCGCGCCATACCAGAGATCAAGCTGATGTCTATCAAGGAAGCACTTCAGCGAAGCTTTCAGCTTTCGAGCGAAGGATTCAGTACCGTGGGCTATAAAGACGACGTAATGGACGAGTACTTAGAGATATTCTGAGGGAAGCCTACTACATTTAGAGCCGCCTTCCTAAAGAATGCCATGCTCCCTCAGTTCAGAGCACTTGCCTATATCGTGACTCAAATACTGACGAGTTAGGCCGGCTCGTTTGATCAAGTATCGAGGCCGAAGATTCAGTTGATGATGGCCAATCATGACCAAGCGAAGATTAACTGGGCAGAATTCTTCTTGAAGGAGTTTATGACTCAGGCCGCGAAGTTCGATCATTCCACCAACAGCCTGTCTGTCAAAGGAAAACTCTTATACGTCACGAAGCTCTCTATTATGATTGAGGATCTATGTGGAGCTGACAATGTTGTCTATGCTGATAAGATATATTTTAATTTGAAGAAAGTAAGGTTTCAGAGCAGGGCATTGGCCCTTCAAAAAATTGGATCAGGGCCTGCTTAGCCCAAGCCCAGCTCTCAGAAGACCTTAACACCATCCAAGAAGAGGTCACCTCCGAAGTCTACTCCTAAGACACCGACCAAGAAACTGAAGAAAGTCAGTGAGGTCGTAGTTGTACCTCCTCTACCACTCAGGGACGAGGCTGAGTTCTCTGAGAAAACAGTGCCAGTGGATAAAGTCGTCTCCACTAAACAAGGAGAAACTGTGGACCAATGGGTAGAAGCTGATCCAATCCCCTCTACTCAGATCCCCTTGGATATCCCACCACTCAGCAGCATCCCATCTGCTGAAAAACAATAGTCTCCCATAGAGGTTGAAGACTCGGAGACTGCTTCAGAGTCAGAGTCAATCGGGATGGAGATGTATGCTCTACAATCAAGAGCCTCCCGAGAGATTTCAGAAAACATCCCGGAGATAGCCAGCCATACAGATTTGATCATATTGTCAAGGCAGGCTAGGCTCCACACTTTGATTCGATTCCAGGAGTGGTCAACACTGAACAAGTTGATCCAGCACCACTCCTGCGAACAACTCCATGAAGAGGAGTTGATGATTATGGAGAAGTAGGCTACTCAGAGCCTGCCGACATATGCTCCCTAGAAGATCTGAGGGCGGCCATGCTCACCATGCTGAACGACCGTCAACCCACTTCAGCGACGGCTCCCTCATATGGGTCTGATCCTAATGATTAGTGGCAACCGCGGGTCGAAGTTGCTGCTCGCTTCAGCGACGGTGAATAACTCCTTGGTCCGAACTCCGTTTCACGAACCGATTCCAGCATTGGGAAACCAGCATCAACATATATACGGGGGGGGGCGTTCTTAATCGTTTTAAGTTGGTAAAGATTAGTGGCAACCGCGGGTTGAAGTTGCTGCTCGCTTTCGCGTGCGCTCCGACAGTCGAAGTTCGACGACTAATATCTCTTTCGTTTATACTCCGATTTACGATCAAAGGGTGGCTATGGAAAGCTAACAGAAAGGTCTTTCCAATGATATCAAGTTTCAACCTTTTTGGTTAAGGGGAAGGTTCTGAAAACGGGTCAGAAGTTGCAGCCCAGCAAGTTACGAAAATAGAAAATTTCTTTGCGGCTAGATTTTTCTCTAGGGCTATAATCTCTCGTGTTACATCTCCAATTAGTTTGAGATTTTAAACATATGATATCATCATTCTAATGAACAACTTTCATGAAGGAAAATAAGTTCATATTAGCAAGGAATAGGATACCTGAAACTGAAAAAAGAAAAAAAGCAGAGCAACATACAATAGTTTGTCCAAGTGTGACATTTAACCGAGCATGTGTTGGGCATGAATCTTCTTGTTCTAAACACAACCCACAAAATTCTCATATAGCCATGGATCGAATCACACCAGAGAAAAGGAATGGAGAGAGGAATTGTTTTCTAGGGAAGAAACAACCAATGCTAATAATCAAGTTTCTATTATTAACTCATGGTAATACAAACACTTGATTCTCATCATTCTCTAGAAACACAATACTTGATCAAGGAGTAAATGATCGGCTGTAATCCGTAGCAAAAATCCTATAGTTGGAAGAGGAGATAAATACGCAATGGAAGTTACCTTCTTCACTTGTGGGTGCTGTCCGGAAAATGAGGGGTTGCTTGGAACAGAGGTAACCGGAGGCTCGTACACGGTTGAATGATTCTTGAGCGAAAATGACTTGGAGCAAAGAAGATATTTAAGGAAGTTACCTTAAGGAAGGTTGAAGGGGTTTATGTTGAGTTGGGAATGCAGACACGCTTCTTCTCGTCTCCATTCACGGAGAAGCAGTGTGAAGGGAAACTTGACCAATGCGGTTGCTGGGCTCTGCGAATTCTACTGGCGTGGAGGAGTATTCTTTATCATGAGAGGAGCAACAAATCTAAATCTTAGGGGAATCGAGATGATGGCATGGATTTTCTTGCAGAAGATATCACAACTCACCTGCAATTTTTCCTTCTGCATTCCAATTGAGATGAGTACCGTGGATATGGGTGGTGATGATGGAGTGTTGGCCAATAAAAATCACCGTATCTCCATGAGTGTTTCTTGTAGGATTTGAAGCGTCTGTCCCTTGCGTGCATCCTCAGTGTTTTGATTCAAGAAAAATCTAGGATTCCTATTCTATCTAGAATATCCTAGATAGAGATTATGTGGAGATTACCCCAAATCTTGGTAAATATTCAGTATATCCATCTATATACCTATTTATTAATAAAATAGGTACACTCGTTACCATATAGTACATGCTACTAATAATGATATTACCATAAGGTAGAAATCAATATCCATCCGGAACTTAGGATATCATAGGAAATTAATCCGGAACCATAATGTATATATATAGAAGAATCCTAATTATTATTATCCTTATTTATTATTAAACCTTTGTTGAGAGATAATTAAGCAGTAGATTGTTTAGAAGATTTGGCTGATCCCAAAACCCAAATTTGATTGGTGAACCATTCCTTTGTATTTGTAACGCCTTTGTCTCTGAGAGTTTCAAACTCAGTAGACTTGCCTTCAGCATAGTCCAGACTCAGAAGTTCTGTCAGCTGAACCTCAGTAGACTATCAGCCTTAGTACCATGGAGTGAAGACTCAGTAGTGCTGGACTCAACAGAAGCAGCATACTGAGAGGTGTTCAGATTTAGTAGTGTTGGACTCAGCAGGAGCAACATACTGAAAGAGTCAGTAGAACTGGACTCAGCAGGAGCAGTTTACTGAACTCAGAGTCGACCTTCAGTAGAGTTGGACTTAGCAGGGGTATACTATCAGCCCTAGGTCAGATTCAGCAACATCCTGGCAGTCTCCTTGATTGTCAAAGATTTTTCAAAGTTAAATTAGTTGAGTTGTTCGAGGTTGTACACAAGAGAAGTCAGCTTCAGTATCTGCCTTGAAGTTTGAATGTCTCAACAACTCTCTAAACCTCGACTAATGACAAGCAGCCAACTATCAGAGTACTGGTAAAAAGCTGCAAGTCAACTATTTTCCTGAAAAAGAGGGTAGACTCTACACGATTTCAAAAGAGCCGTTAGCTACCCAAAGAGAGTGACACGTGGACAATTAGTCTCCAACGAATCTATCCATAGCTCACCTCTATAAATAGAGGGAAAATCAAATCAGAGAAGATATAGAACATACGAGCATTGAACGAACAAGAACACAAGCTTTCTGCAAGAAATTCAGAGAAAATACTCAACGCGAAAGGCACTTACACTGCTCAAGGGAACCAAGCTTCATAGAATTAAAGCCTCTAGCATCCAAGTGATAGAACACGAACCCAGAGAGATTATTCCTCATTGTTCTTCACTCTATAAGCTCTTAATTGTTCCCTTTCCCTCTAACCTAAGCGCCACTGAAATATCCATAACTTAGAACCGAAGGAGTTCATATCTTGAACTATTCTTATTGAAAAGAACTCCTTCACTGTTGGAGAATCTTTCAAACATCTTTGTTTGAACCTTGTAAACTGGGACTTGCTCAGTATAATCTTCAAGGCCGTGTTTGTCCAGTGTACAAACCAACTGAGACTAACTTAGTATAATAAAATAGCCTCCTGATCTTTTCGGGAGAGTGGACGTAGGATTTTGGATATGTGTCTTTTACTGTTGCATTGATTTACTGTTCATTCTGAAAACCCGTTTACAAAATTATTCAACAGAGTTTCAGTAAAAAAGCTTAACTGAGTGCACTAATCTACTGAAATAGTTTTACTAAAAACGTTTTCAACTCAACTGAATTGGGCCTACACTATTCCGCACACTACTGAACTTTTACTAAATGGTACTGAATTCTGACATCAGTCAGCTAGCAGGCCTCAGTATAGACAATCTCCGAAATCGGATTGTTCGCGTTCAAGTTGAGAAAAGTTTTCAGGTGTATTCACCCCCCTCCCCCTCTACACCTGAACGTTTGACTCGGGACCAACAATTGGTATCAGAGCATGAGTTCTTTAAGACTCTTACTATCTGAAACTGGTCTACTCGAACGGATTCTGAAAACGTTTTCACTGCATATTATTCTTCATTCATATTATTACCTAACATGTCTGATATGTCAAGAATTAGGATGGTACCCATGTTCTTAGTAGAGAACTACGGGGTATGGCGAGTTAGAATGGAAGCACATCTGACTTCCCTCCACGATAGCATGATAGAGGTCTTGGAAGGCGGACCTATCGTACCTATGGTTGATAGTGTTGACTTTCAAGAACCAGCTTAAGGAGGAGGAGCGGTGACCAGGAAGAAGGTTCAAAAGGACAGAAGCCTCTTCACTCCAGAAGACAAGAAACTTCACAACCTTGACCGGGTAGCCAGAAACGCCATTTTAACCACACTGAGCGACTCGCATCTCGGCAGAATTCAGGACTGCAAGTCAGCAAAGAAACTCTGGGATACTCTAGCGCTACTAAGTCGGGGGACTCAGAAGATCAAAGCTAACAAGTTAGCGCTGAAACTTCAGAAGCTGGAGAGACTGTCACTCATGCCCGGCGACACGATTGAAGAACTTAATATCAGATTTACGGATCTGATGAACACAATCAATGGGCTGGAAAAGACGTTCTCCAACCGAGAAATGAATCTCAAGATTTTGAGAGCACTGTCAGACGGACATTGGACTCCATTTGCTACATTGCTTAGACATTCTGATCTTGATATTGTTTCTCTTGATCACATATTTTCAGAATTAAAAGCTGAGGAGTTCGAGTTCGGTTTACCACAGAGGAAGCAACGAGCTGAAGCTGACACCCAAATAGATTATGCCTTTAAAGCATCAGTCAGCACAACAGCTCCAACGTCTAGCAAAGCTGAGCCTTCAACAAGTGACTTACAAGAAGGAAGGCTCGCTAAACGATATGCACTGCTTGCAATCAAATATCAAAAGGAAAAGGAGCGGCGCATAAAACTGTCCAGAGTCGTCAGAGACTCAAAGAGTAAGTCTGAACCTAAACGCAATCCTGATCCACAAACTTCTGAATACAGGAAACAGAGGATTCTGCACAGCCTAAAGACAGTGAGAGTAGAGAAGGCAGAGTCACCTCCTGCTATAACTGCAAGAAGCCAGGACACTATAAGTACGACTGTCCTGAGCTCAGTACAGCTGAAAGAAGCTGCAAGAAAAGCTCGAAGGGAGAAGTTCATCAAGAAGCGACAAGCCTACATTGCTGGTGAACTCTCAGACGACTCAGAAGAAGTCGAATCCTTCATGGATTCATCAGATGATGAAGCTGCCTTCATGGCCCAAGAGCTTGAAGAAGATACTGAAAAGTGTCTAATGGCAGGAGAAGAGGATGAGGTAAAATCTCACGAACCATTTAACTCTTCTTCACACTGCACACAAGACACTATTTCAAGTGCAAATGAGAATCTGGACATCGCGATCGCCTACGAAGAACTACTCGACGAAAAGATTCAGATGAGTCTGCAGCTCATCAAGACTCTTCAGGAGTTGGATGCCCTGAAAGTGGAAAATCAGAGACATTCTAAGGAGAGTAAGGTTGCTACTGAGTCGGAAGGACTTGTTATGAGACTCAGGGAGGAGATTAACTCTCTGATGGCCAAGTCTCAGCAATAAGAAGATCTGATATCAGTACTGACCAAAGACTTAACTTAGAAAGATACTGAATTGAGTCTGTTGAAACAGAAGTTCTCAAGACTTCAGACCAAGTACGAGACTCTGAAAAGAAGTGATGATGTCTGGAGAAACCTGATGACAGAGCATTACATGGGAGTTGAGAAAAAGCTTGAGGTTATGCTAGCTAACAACAAGCCTAAACACTGCAAGGAGGTACTCGGGTTCAGCCACAGAGCGTCCACATCTACTTCCACACGCTCAGAAAATCGGCTAACTGATAGGTTTGTTCAAGGGGAAACGGTCAATGCTGAATCACTAAACCCCTCAGTAAAGAACAAGCAGAAGATGAAAGCACCTCATCCTAGCTATCAGAAGTCTGACCCAAAGTTCAGCTCAAAATCACCCCAAAGCCGATCGAAGGGGAACCAAAGCGAGTAAAGTAGGCTGATCAGTATGGACTACCACAACTGACACATCCAGCTCAGTATGGGTCATATTACTATGATCCTATTGTCAGAAGGGGAGTCAGAAGAAGAAAAAGACCGTTCGGAAGGCTAAGGTCAGCAGTCCACCAACTCAGAAGATCGGACTCCTGAACCGACAAAGCCTCAGTAATCAACTTCACCCAGCCCAGTGGTGAAATATGTTGACAAAAGTGGAAAGAAGATGTATGAGACCACCAGGGTCGTAAGACAGATTTGGGTTTCCAAAACTACCGGATCCTTTGCGTGGAGGAAAGCCCTCATGTTGTCTTTAATGAGTTTGTACTGAGAACAGGAGCATAAACTCAAATTCAGAATTTGAGGACATCAATAAACAACTACAGGATCTAAGCATAAAGGATAATGTTGAAAAGATCCAGCTTTGTTGGGATGATGATTCAGAAGAGAATAATGAAGTCAAGACTACTGAATCACAGTCAGCAGCAAACGTAGCTGAACAGATTGATTTTACTGAACAGAATCAATCCCAGGTAACTCAGTTCGATGAAGAAACCCAAGTGGTAACAGAGACCTCTACTGAGAATAACAACTCAGGGGGAACAAATAACGTTCCTGAGCTTAATGCCCCTGAACCTGGTGACTCAGTAGACCCAACTCTTGTCACTGAATTGCTTTAATCTTAGAAAAGTACAATTGAAATGCCTAACTCTCCTACTATCTGTGTTGAACAAATTTCAGATGAAGAGATAAGATAACATCGATCGTGGCTAGATGCTCACTCTTCAGACCTTATCATTGGAGATCCTTCATCAAGTGTAAAGACAAGATTCAGATTCTGTCAGGGAGAAAGTGCTTTATATTCCTGCTTCTTATCTACTGAAGAACCTCAGTTAATTGAGGATGCGCTAAAAGATGCTGACTCGATCACTGCTATGCAACAGGAGCTAAATCAGTTCACTAGAAATAACGTATGGGAGCTTGTTGACAGACCCCGGCATCAACATGTGATCGGAACTAAATGGGTCTTCAAGAACAAGCGAGATGAAAACAACGTCATATTAAGGCACAAAGCTAGACTCGTGGCAAAAGGCTATTGTCAAGCCGAAGGGATAGATTTCGACGAAACATTCGCTCCAGTTGCAAGATTGGAGGCAATCAGACTATTCTTTGCCTACGTAACACATCAACGCTTCAGAGTATATCAAATGGATGTGAAGCCAGCATTCCTGAATGGCGTACTGAAAGAAGAAGTCTATATAGAATAGCCTCCCGGCTTTTAGCAGGGACATTAAGTGTATAGACTCTGAAAGGCTCTGTACGGGTTAAAACAAGCACCTAGGGCTTGGTACGATACCCTGTCTGAGTTTCTTCTTCAGAAAGGTTTTCAGAAAGGCACAGTGGATCGCACACTATTCAGCATTCATCTAGGCGACGATATCCTACTTGTGCAGATCTACGTAGAGGACATTATATTCGGTTCAAAGAATGTCATCATGTGTCAGCAGTTCGAGAAAATGATGAAGGACAAAGTCGAGATGTCGATGATGGGAGAGATGAATTATTTCCTTGGATTTCAAGTCAAACAATTAAAAAAGGGAACGTTCATCAATCAAGGCAAATACACTCGAGACCTCATCAAGATGTTCGGTTGCACATCCGGCAAACCAATCAAGATCCAGATGAACACGAACATGAAAATTGATCTTGACAAAGAGGGAGTATCAGTAGACCATACTGAATTTTGTGCAATTATTGGTTCTCTATTATATCTAACTGCTACTAGACCTGACATAGCTTATGTTGTAGGTGTCTGCGCTCGATTTCAGGCGAATCCTAAGCAGAGCTATATGGACTCAACAAAGAATATTCTCTGCTATCTCAGAGGAACACCTGACATGGGTTTATGGTATCTAGCAGATGATAATATTGAACTAACTGGTTATTCTGATGCTGACTACGCAGGTTGCAGGATTGACCAAAAATCAACTTCAGGAATTTGTCAGTTCCTCGGCAGTAAGCTCATCTCATGGTTTTCAAAGAAATAACACTCAGTAGCCACATCAACTACTGAAGCTGAATACATGGCTGCCTAAAGTTACTGCACCCAGATCCTTTGGCTGAGATAGCAGCTACGCGATTATGACGTCATTCGGAATGAGGTGCCGATCTTTTGCGACAGCTCCAGTGTCATTGCAATTACTCAGAACCCTGTTCTCCATACTAGATGCAAGCACGTGGACATCAGACACCACTTCATACGTGACCATGTCGAAATGAAGGATATCAGGATACTAACCATCAAAGGGTCGATATATTGACCAAGCCTCTAGCTGAAGCCAGATTCAGAGAATTTTCAGTAGAGCTAAGTCTGTTGGACCTTACTGACTCAAGTCAGTAAGAGGATTCAGGAGAGAAGCATTCAGCAAGGGGGAATGCCTACTCTCAGTACTGGACTCGTTCAGTACACAGAGATTCAGAAACCAACTACACGAGGTATCGTACCGAATAATGGTGACGGGTTTGCGTATCTCTTTCAGTATTCAACCAAGTAATTAATGTTGTTATGATATCTATTCAGCATCGTATTCAATGCCTTAGATAATGTTAATTATTATAAACGGTTTCATTAAATGCATGACATTCTATGCTATGATTGTTGAACTCTGCTTTGCATTAAATGCATGTCTTATCAACTTACTCCTATAGGCTTATTACAACTGGACTTGACTTAGGCGGCTTGTTTACTCATTGCTTTATATAATATTAAATCCTGACCGTCCATTCATTAAAGCGGGTTTAGAACTGAACCGTTGATCATCAAACTCTCCATCTTCAAATCATATATATCGACGTATCTATTGCTAAAACCGCCATTTTTGCTCAGCTCAAACCTTAAATCTTTTGAAAAACCCTAGCTTTCTACCTTTGCTTCTGCATTTGCATACTTTCAGAGATTTAATACGGTAACTTTTACGTTCTTTAGTACTCATGCTGATTTATTCTATTATCTAATACTAATACGAAACTCTGCAGATTCAGTCATGGCAAACCCAAGCAGCATAAGTGTAATCGTGCCAGTCAATATGGTCGAGATCCTTGAGAAGGATCGAGTGTGGTCCGAGCTGATCATGGAATTCGACTCCAGCGGGGTTGGATATGCTGGACGACGTCTTTAATGAACTCAGAGCATCAGGGCTAGAGAAACTTCTTTCGAGGAAGCCAGCCTACTTTCTTCTGAGGCAGATTTCTGAGTTCTACCTCAATCTGGAGGAGGTAGACGGGGATATTCTTAGAGCTTTTATAGTTCATCTCATCTCTGACCCCATGAGAGCCGATGTTGAACTTAGACATATGTCTTTGAGGCAAGCGCTTCAGAGAAGTTTTCAGCTACCCGATAATGGCTTGAGTATAGCCGGGTATAAGGATGATATACTGGATGAATATCTACAGATATTCTGTGGAGAGCCGACAACTTTCTCAGCTGCATTTCCTAAAAATTGCATGCTCCCGTAGTACAGGGCGTTAGCGTATGTTGTTACGCAGATTCTGACGAGCCAAGCTGGCTCATTCGATCAAGTGTCCAGACCCAAACTTCAAATGATGATGGCCATCCATGATAGGGCCAAGATCAACTAGACGTAGTTCTTCTTGAAGGAGTTTCAGACGCAGTCCACCAAATTTGATAAGTCTTCTGGACGTCTGAGTGCCAAGGGCAAACTCCTCTACGGGATAAAGTTGTCAGTAATGATAGAACATCTTTGCGGAGATGACAACGTAGCCTATGCTGATAAAGGATACTTCAACCCGAAGAAAATCAGGTTCCATAGTCGTGCTAGCGCGCTTCGACAGATAGGCGCTGGCGCTGGTGAGGAAGGGAAGGGGAAGAGGAAGGCCCCCACTTCCAGTAAGAAGGGTGCTACCCCTCCGAAGAAGCAGAAGAAAGCTTCTGAGACGGCCGTGGTAGTAGCCCCATTCAGACTGAGGGACGATTCAGACTTCTCTGAGAATACAGTCTCAATAGGAAAGGTTGCGTTTGAAGAGAAGGCAGCCTCAGCTGACAAAGCGGCCTCAGCAGAACAGGGGACTACCCCTGAGATTACGACTCCTACATCCAGGTCCCCATTGGATGTACCACCGATCAGCAGTCTTCCCTCTGCTGAGAAGACAATGTCTCCTATAGATGTGGATGACATGGAGACAAGCACTGAAGTGGAGACTATCGGGTATGAGGTTGACGCTCTTCATGACAGAGCAACCCGAGAAATCTCTGAGGCCATTCCTGAAATCACAAGTCACTCTGACTTGGTGAATATTTCTTACAAGGCCAGACTTCAGATGTTATTCAGGTTCCAAGATTGGATCACCCTTGATCGTCTCATCCGATTCAGATCCTGTGAACTTCTGAATTCTGAGGAGTTTGAGATCCGTCAGCAAATAGGCTACTCCGTGCCTGCTGACTTATGCTCTCTCGAGGACTTAAGGGCGGCAATGCTAGCTTTACTTGAGGATAGAATCCCCTCAGCAACCGTGCCTTCAGAGGGCTCTGATCTGAATGATCAGGACCCACCCAGTGATGCAGGCTCTAAGAAGCCTACTGAGGGTACTCAACAGGAGGAGGGAGCTCAACCTTCAGCTGATCTACCAATCAGCTCTCTCCCTCCTAGCTTGGCGGCAAAAGGAACCTCTCATGATACTGACTCGGGATAGCTATTGCTGCAGTTATCTTATGAGGTTGGCCCCATTGCCGAACGCCGAAGATCTAAGTCAGTAGCCAATACACTTAAAAGTCTAGGGACACAGAACCGCCTCCTGGTAAAGAATGTCCACAAGATTTGGAAGAAGGCTACGATAGCTCAGTGCGAAGAAGTCAGGGCGTTGAAGACTTCAGTTCAGAACACGTATGTCCCTGATTTCTCAGCAATTCTCAAAGACGCACTAACCGCACAAAGAGCTGAGTTCGACGTTCAGCAAGCATCAATGACGGCTGCCCAGACCTCTCTTCTGAACCCTATTCAGAAAATGTGTGAGGAGAAGTTCGATGCTAAGCTGAAGACCATTCAGGACCTGGTTGACTCCTCTCACCGCAAATACGGTGAAGACCTCATTACTGAGAGGAACGACCTGTATGAAAAATTCGAAGGTCCACAAAAACCTTGGATAGGCTATCAACTACCTACTCAGCACTGAATTCCAAGGTAGTCTCTCCCACCCCTGGCGTATTGGATGATGCCAAAAAGGAGGAAAGAATAGCCAAAGGGAAGAAGTCAGTATGAGGGACCCAAGTCAGATCTGCTCCCACTGACCCCTCTTCTGCTAAAAGGGAAGAGACTGAGACTAAGGGTGAGGCCCAGGGTGTCTCCAGTGCAGGAGACTTAGGCGCTGAGACAGGCCCAAGTGGCTTAGGACCCAAGGAGACAGGAACTAGAACTTCCGCTGATTCTCAGAAACATATTAAGGAAGTTGCTGTCCTGGAGGAGGACTCAGAAGATGAGGAAGAGCCTCCTAAGCCTCCACCAGTATCGGGAAAGGGAAACAAGCCACTGAAGGTTCCTACACCTCTGAAGAAATCTGTTAAACGATACATAAGCCCTACCGAGCAAGCTCAGATAGAAGCCGATGAGAAACTGGTAAGGGAGCTGGCTGAGGCTAAGACAACGAACAAGCCAAAGAAGGCACCTGCAAAGGCCCATACTAAGGTTCCAACGAGGAAACCAGCTAAAAGGCCTCCTGCAAGGAAACTCATCCTGATGGATGAAGCTGACGAGGAGAAAGAGAAAGAGCAGAAAGCTGAGAAGACAGCTATTGACTCACATCAGCAGAAAAAAAAGAAGAGAGTTGAGCCGACGATCGATGAGATGATCAACTTTAGTATTATTTCTTTGGATAAGAGAGAAGAATACTATCAACTGGAGGAATTTAGACGGCAAGAGGCTCTGGCTAAAGAGAAGGCTGCTAAAGCAGCTAGAGAAGCTGAGAAACTGAAACCTAGACCTCTTCCGCCGAAGGACAGGGAGATTCCATACAAATACCGAAGAGGCCACAGACCAAACAATCAGAAGATACATAGATGGCCTCGGGTTAACAAATGGATGCCCTGGGAGAAGACTCAGCTCTGGGAGACACTTAAGGCTGAATTCATGGTGATCGCTGTTTTCACACCAAATAAAATTCCTGCACACACTTAGAATTTTATAATTAGTATAGAACAGGGTCGAACTTAGGGAACAGTGAAAATCAACAATATTTATCCTTTTGATCAGAGTTTTGGTGATGCCACCACGTATAAATTTTGGGTTTACTACCTAGGCAAAGAAACGTAAATAACAGAAAAGTAGATAGAAATAAACAAATGGAGAAAGGCGGACTCGGCTTCGGGTAACTTGTATGAGATAACTACTTCGATCATGGATGCATAGATTTAATTAATTCCTAAAATCAACTAGTTATAGGATACAGTGTTGGACACGTACATATCCCAATTCCTACTTACTTAGTCGGTAATGGCTTGTTGAACAAATTTCCACTACTCCCTAACCTAACCACAACTTAGCTTGTTGAACAAACCTAGATTTAATGTTTAGATAGCATTATGAGGAAGGAACACAATTTTAATCTCTAGCGTTGTTGGACAAGATGACATATATGATTAACCTCCTTAATTCGACTACCGTTACGATAGCTTCTCCACCTAAGTTGTTGAACAATTTGGCACTAATCTTCATAACCTAAATTGATCAGGTTTAAGTTAATCCAATTAAATCTTTCTGCCCCGAATTAAGTCGAAATCCTAGTCTTCAATTACTACGAACAATTAGATCTCACAAAGTTTGTATCTCATATTCGTCACCCTCGCCGAAGCCCTAAAAAGTTTAGCTACTCATTATTAACTTGGACAAGCTAAGTGAAACGAACATAGTAAGAACTGAATTTAAAGTGATGAATGTAAAACTGAATACCGAACTGAAACTGAACGTAAATGCTGAATTTGAACGAATGCTGAATCTGAACAAAAGCTGAGAAACTTAAACTGCTGAATAAACTGAAGTACTGAATCTGAACGGGCAAGCTGAATGTAACTACTGGATCTGAAACAAGTGCTGAATTCTTCAAAAGCTGAAAACTGAATTAAACTACGAAAACAATAAAGTGTTTGAAAGCTTGTGCTAAAATTAAAATCTAAACAACGGGACTAAGAACGAGATGGCTGAAGACGAAACTAAACTAATGAAGCAGTGAGAGATTGATGTATTATATGTTCGTCTCTAGCCCCTTTATATAGATTTCGAACTTGATCCACCAAAGGAAAGATATCTAGGGTAAATCTTTTGAATCTTGATCTTCAAGACTCCTTTTCCTTGTATAACTCCAGCCCTAAAATATCTTCAAGCTCCAAATCTTTAGCAAATCTTTCCTTCTCGATCTAAATCCCGTTTTATCTCCAAAAACTACCAAAATATCTCCAACTCAGCTCCGAACCGCCACCTCATCTTCGGACCATAAACCTGCTGATAATATACATTTCTGCGCACAGAACAACATCAACTTGGACAAGATGAGCGTCAGAACTGGGTGAATTCGAGGGGTATAAAATCGACACATCAATTCATTAAGCGTTACTATGTTTGGCAGTATTGGTCAGAAACTCATAAGAACGACGCCTTTGTTGACTGGCTCTACAAGTGTGACTTGGAGATCTTCAATATGGTTGAGAAAGGTATTAGAGTTAAAGAAGATGTTCAGACTCCGGCTTACAGACCACCGCCTCCACCTCAGAAGCTAGATGGATCTCTATACACCGCGTGATAGAAGGTGAAGTCAGGAATGCAACCATTGCTCTCGAGCTTGATGCTAATGATCCTGAAGATGTTCCAAAGATTCAGAAGCTGCGGAGAGATACCTTCAAGATGTATGGACTCCCTATGCCTGAAGATAAATCGAAAGACTTTAAAGCAAGGATTCAGCGTTTCCGGAGATAGTCTTGCTAGGTCCTCTCTCTCTTTTGTTTTGATAGTGTAGCAAGAGAAGTATCTGTACTGAACCTTTTTATATATACAAACATCTTTGCTGCTTGGTCTGACAACATCTTATTGTCTCCATGGCCTATTCTGTTTTAATTTAACACTTAGAATCACCTAAGTGATTACTGACTCACACACTCACTACTTAGTTGTGTTTGTCTGTTGTTGCAAGGTTTGATTGTTGTCTTGGAGGAACTGTGTTGGGAGAATTTGTTTTAATGATTTATTCTGCATACTCCTAACGGTCCTTAGTAGATTAGAACTAGAAGTACAACCCCACTGATTCTTCTTGTAATATTTATAAGGAGTTTGTATCTGATAGCTTGTAGTGTTAGGTTTTGGCATCATCAAATATGGGGAAATTGTTGGGAGATGATTCAGCAGTAGATTGTTTAGAAGATTTGGTTGGTCCCAAAACCCTAATTTGATTGGTGAACCATTCCTTTGTATTTGTAACGCCTTTGTCTCTCGAGAGTTTCGGACTCGGAGACTTGCCTTCGAGCATGGTCTAAGCTCGGGGAGTTAAGTCTGCCGAACCTCGTTAGACTATCGGCCTCAATACCATGGGAGTGAAGACTCGAGTAGTCTTTGGACTCGGCAGAGAGCAAAGATATCGAGAGGTGTTCGGGATTCGCATTGTTGGACTCATCAGGGAGCAAAGATATCGAAAGAGTCGATAGAACTGGACTCAAGCAAGAGCAAGCTTATCGAACTCGTAGTCGACCTTCAGTAGAGTTGGACTCAGTAGGAGTATACTACTGAACCCTAGGTCAGACTCAGCAACGACCTGACAGTCTCCTTGATTGTCAAAGGTTTATCAAAGTTAAATCAGTAGAGTTGTCTAGAAGCCCCTTCATTGTTCCCTTTTCCTCTAACCTAAGTTCCATTGAAATATCCACTGAAGGAGTTCATATCTTGAACTGTTCTTATTGTAAAGAACTCCTTCACTATTGGAGAATCTTTCAAACATCTTTGTTTGAACCTTGTAAAATGGGACTTGCTCAGTATAATCTTCAAGGCCGTGTTTGTCTAGTGTACAAACCAAATGAGACTAACTCAATATAATAAAATAACATCCTAATCTTTTTGGGACAGTGGACATAGGGTTTTGGATATCCGAACCACTTTAAAATTGTTTTGTCTTTTACTGTTGCATTGATTTACTGTTTATTCTGAAACCCCGTTTACAAAATCATTCAACAGAGTTTCAGTAAAAAAGCTTAACTGAGTGCACTAATCTACTGAAATAGTTTTACTAAAAATGTTTTCAACTCAACTGAATTGGGCCTACACTATTCCGCACACTACTAAACTTTTACTGACTAGTACTGAATTCGACATCGCCGCCTAGCGAGCCTTAGTATAGTCAATCACTCTATCCACGCGATCCGAACATCTTTCCTCAGTCTCTTGAATTTATTCAGCTTACTGCGCAAAACTTAAAATCGTAGACTTTCCGGTCTTTTCGTCAGTCTTTACCGATTCGAAAATTCTTGTGAAGAGACAAAAGAAAGAGGCCGAATCTCTCATGACTAAGTCTCAACATCGAGAAACTCGGATATCGGTCTTGACCAAGGACAATTTCGAGAAAGATATTGAGATAGCTAGGCTCGATCGAAACCGCAAAAACGTAGAAGGATTATTAGTCACTTAGGAAGAGTGATGAAGTATGGCGAGGTCTCGATGATAGAATAGTACCCGGGAGCAAAAGAGAAATTAGAAGGAATGCTCGAGCTCGGAGGGCCGGCCTACGTCAAGGAAGGACTTAGCTACACATATGAAACATCTACCTCAACTTCAAAAGGCTCAGAAAAGCTGGCTGACCGGTTTGTCCGAGGGGGTATTCAAGCTGATGAACCAATCACCCCTAACAGAAGATCCAAGCACCTTAGTCGAGCTACAAGAAACAACTGACCAAAGGTTGTCGGTCCCGATCTAAACGTTCAGGTGTAGAGGGGGGGGGGGTGAATACACCTGAAAACTTTCTCAACTTAAAACGTGAACAGTCCTTTTCAGGAGAGTGCCTTGCTGAACAAGTTCAGTAGACCAAATAAGCTATTCTGAATCGCGTGGCAGAGTGACTTGCTAGCTGACTGAAGTCAAAATTTAGTACCGTTCAGTAAAAGTTCAGTAGGGTGCGGAAATGTGTAGGCCTAATTCAGTTGAGTTAGAAAACATTTTTATTAAAACTGTTTCAGTATATTAGTGCAATCTTTTAAGCTTTGCTGAAACACAGTTGAATGATTTTGAAAGATATTTTCAGTATGAACAATAATCAATGCAACAGTAAAACAGAGCATACAGAACACAACGATTTTTAAAGTGGTTCGGGTATCAACAATCCTACGTCCACTGTCCCGAAAAGATCAGGAGGCTATTTTATTATACTGAGTTAGTCTCAGTCGGTTTGTGCATTGGACAAACACTGGTCTTGAAGATTATACTGAGCAAGTCTCAGTTTACAAGGATCAAACTAAAGCGTTTGACAAACTCTCCAACTATGAAGGAGTTCTTTACAATAAAGAACAGTTTAGGGATGAACTCCTTCGATCTAAGCTATAGATATAGTCAGCTGAGCTTAGGTTAGAGGGAAGGGAACGAGAATGAGGCTTCTAGAGCGACGAACAGTGAGTATAAACTCTAGGTTCGTGTTCAATTGCTTGGATACTAGAGGCTTTGAATCTAATTCAGCTTGGTTCCCTCTGAGCATGAATGTCGCCTTTCGCTTGAAGGTTTTCTTTGAAGTTCTTGCGAAAAGCTTAAGTCGGTTAGTTTTTGCTCGTAATTGCTCGTGTGTTCTTCGTATGTGTCAAGGTATTCTTCGATTTGAATTCTTCCCTCTATTTATAGAGATGTTTCATGGAAAGATCCGTTGGAGACTATGATCCATGTGTCACTCTCTTTTGGGTAGCTAACGGCTCTTTCAAAGAAATCTGGCAGAGTCTTTTTCCTCCATTTCTGGAAATATGTTGACTTACAGTTTTAATCAGAAAGTAGACAGTTGGCTGCTCTTTATTGGCTGAGGCTTAGAAACTAGTTGAGACAAACAAATTTCAAGCGCAGTCCGAAGGCCCGGATCTTTTGGCCCATTTTTGGTGGACCACTCAGTGGCCTACCAATCACACGGCGCCACGTGTGTTTTTACCAGTAAACAAACATTTTACTGGTAAAAACATGGCCCACCAATTCTCGCGTGGCACCACGTGATTGGTGGGCCACCGAGTGGTCCACCAAAAATGGGACAGAGGATGTGCAGCGGATCTGAAGCTGACTTCTCTGAACCTCGTATGACTCTACTGATTTAACAAGTAAGATCACTGATAGTCAAGGAGACCTTGGTTCAGTAGTATAATCCTGCTGAGTCCAACTCTACTGATGGTCAACTCTGAGTTCAGTGAACTGCTCCTGCTGAGTCCAGTTCCACTGACTCCTTTCAGTATGTTGTTCCTACTTAGTCCAGTACTACTGAGTAAGAAAGCTTCTCAGTATGCTGCTCCTGCTGAGTCCAACACTACTGAGACTTCACTCCATGGTACTGAGGCTGATAGTCTACTGAATAGTCAGCAAACAGAACTGAGCGCCTGAACCATGCTGAAAGAATGTCTACTGAGTCTGAAACTCTCAGAGACAGAGGCAATACAATTACAACTCAATGGTTCACCAACCAAATTAGGGTTTGGGATCATTCAAATCTACTAACACAATGCTACTGAATCATCTCCCAACAATTTCCCCCTATTTGATGATGCCAAAACCTAACACTACAAACTGTCAGAAACAAGCTCCTTACAAATATTACAAGTAGAATCAGTGGAGTTGTTCATCAAGTTCTAATCTACTGAGAGAATACCGGATAGAAATATCAGAACCTATACAGAATTCTAACAACAATTTCCCCCTTATACATCTTTACACAACAAATTTCCCCCATGCTTCTAACAAAAGAATCTATTAATCTAAGTAAAAACAGACAAACACAGATATCAGCAGTGAGTGTGTGAGTCAGTAATCACTTAGGTGATTCTGAGTGTTAAGCTTAAATAAGCAAGGCCATGAAGACAATAAGGTATTGTCGGGCCAAACAGCAAAGATGTTTTATATATGATAAGAAGTTTCAGTACAATACATCTTTTGCTATTTTAAGAAACAAAATAAGATACAAGAAGCTATCTATCTCCTGAACTGCTGGATCCTTGCCTTAAAATCTCTGGACTTCTCCTCTGGCAACGACAATCCATACATCTGGAAGGTATCTTTTCTGAGCTTCTGCATCTTCAGCACATCAGTAGGGTTAGAGTCATCCAGTTCTAAGGCTTTGATGGCACTTATGACTTCTCCTTCTATCACTCCTGTATATAATGAGCCATCAAGCTTCTGTGGAGGAGGCGGAGGTCTAGGAACGAGAACTCGGACATCTTCCTTATCAGCTAAAGCTTTCTGGACTCTGGCATATATCTCAGGGTCGCTCACCAGAAGCCATTCAGCAAAGGTGTTGCTCTTACGCATATCGGGCCAGTACCTCTAGACGAAGTACCTCTTGATAAATTCTGCTTTAAGCGTTTCCCATCTCTGTGTCCGTTCCCATGGCATCCACTTGTCAACTCTTTGCCATCTGTGAATCTTTTGGTCAGTGGGCTTCCTGCCTCGCCTATATTTATATGGAATTTCAGCTTCCTTATCAGGTACCCTCTCTCAAGCCTCTTTCTCAGTTCTCAACCTGAGAGCTTCTAAGTCCGCAAGTCTGAGCCTCTCTATGGCTTCACTGATTTGCCTTGCTTCTCCTGTCCTGTCTAAGGCTCTTTCCATCGTGTCCCAAATTTCTTTCATCTTCATTTCTTGTTCTTTTGAAGGGACGTAGGATGGAATATGTTGTTCTTTTGACTTAGCAGGTGATTGTGATTTGGATTTGGAACCTAAAGTATCACCCTACTGTCCAGACTTGGACTTTTCCTGTTGTTGTTGCTGTTCAGCTTCCTTCTCTTTGTCGGCCTCATCGCCGATTCTTAGTTTTCGTGGGGGAGGTCCAGTTCCAGTCTTCTTTCCCCCTGAGACCTTTGTTTTACCCTTTGTCGGAGCTTTCTTTGGTTTATTGGCAGCTTCTGCTTCAGCAATCTCCCGGGCAAGTTTTTCGTTGGCCTCTATCTGAGCTTGCTCCTCAGGACTAATGTATCTTTTAGGTCCTTTCGGTAGTGGGGTTGGGATTTTCAACTTTTTCTTCCCTTTTCCCGCCACTGGAGGAGGTAGAGGAGTCTCCTCATCTGAGTCCTCCTCAATGAAGTCAGCAACCTCCTGAATATGTTCATTGGGAGTTTGGGTTGCTGAATCCTTTGGTCTTGAGCCGCTTGGGCCGGTCTCAGCAGGCTCTACATCGCCCGCTGCTGAGACACCCTGGGCCTGACCTGGAGTGCCTTGGAGGTCAGTGGGAGCTGATTGTCATCTAGCTGCTCCACGTACTGACCTTGTCCCCCTTGGTGTCCTCAGTGTCCTTTCCCCCTTTTTGACATCATCAGCTGAGCCAGGGGTAGGGACCTGAACTTTCTTGTTCAGACCTTGGAATGTAGTAGCCAGATTATCGAGGGTTGTCTGCATTGTCTCAAGATGTAGGTGGAAGTCGTTCCTCTCTATGATTAGATCATCACTGTACTTCTTATGGGTCCACCAGTTTCTGAATGTTTTGCAACTTAGCATCAATTTTCTCTTCAAGAGACTTTTAAAGTGATTGAATTCTGAGCTCGGAAGCTTGACTCAGTGAAGAAACAGATTCAGTATGTGCTGAGTGAGTTGCCTTATAATCGTCCAATAGTTGCTTCCGGGCAGCTTCCAGCGATGCTTGTTGCTTCTCGAACTCTGCTCTCTGAGTGGATAAGACATTTGTGAGTATAGTGGAGAAGTCACGAGCTGCTGAGTTTTGAATGGAGGTCCTCAGCTCCTTCATCTTCTCACTCTGAGCAAGAGTAGACTTCTTCTCCTCACTCTGAGCAAGAGTAGACTTACACAATACTACTGAATCTTCTCCCAACAAAGGTTCTAGCCCCAGAAGGTTCTAGGGATAGAACCTTTGGTCACTTACTTACTAAACCTCGACCAATGAGAAGCCGCTAGCACTGTACCCGCTCACGATGAAAAGCGCTTCCATACCGAAAAAGAGGGTATCTCTACAGTATTATTCAAAATGAAGATGGTCGTTTTCCTTATCGTTTTCGACACGTGTCTAGACTCCCTCCAACGGATCTATTCATACGTCGAGGCAATAAATAGAGAAGAGTCTTCATGCAGAGAATTATGAACGACAACGGGAACACAAGCATTCAAGCGAGCAAAAACTCTACCAAACTTACAGCCCATTCCAGCGAAGAACTTACACCCAGAGAGAATCCTTCTAGTTCTTCACTCTAGAGTTTAATCCGTTCCCTCTCTCTATTCTAAGCAAGCTTATTGTAAAATCATTAGCTTAGAAAACCCAAAGGAGTTCAGCTTTCTGAACTGTTCTTATTGTAAGAACTCCTTCATAGTTGAGAAAATATAACCTTCAAGGTTGAAATTGTAAAGTCACTACAACTATGAATAGATATATGTCCAGCGTGTAGATTAATTGAGACTTGCTCAGTATAAGCAAACAAGAATGTATATGTCCAGTGAACAGATCAACTGAGACTTGCTCGATGCAATTAATACAAGAACTCATGCTTAGTTCGGGACGGTGGACGTAGGATCCTATGTATACGAACCACTTTAAAAATTATGTGTCATTTTTAAGCGTTACATTGTTTACTACTGCATCTGCATGAAACCGTCTTTCAAACAATCGGCATAAAAAGAGTTTTTTCAAACTGAAACGAACATATTTCTGGGCCTACACTTCCGCACACAAAATATAAGTCAGTAGATAGAGTCAGTAGCATGTTGTCTCTGCCCACAGAATCCAAAAAGTTTATTTGGCCAACTGACTAGTTCAGTAGCAACATTCAGCTAAGTTGACTTTCGCGTTTGAGTTTGAAATTTTCATTCGAAGTGTATCCCCCCCTCTCTACACCGAAGGCTCGTCTCTAAACCAACAGGTAATCCTTACAATTTTCTTAGGGGATATTATCAACCTAATTAGCAGGAATACGGTTGCAAGATACCAATAACCATCTTGGGTCACAAATAATTACTATCACCCAAGATACATAGATCCAGTCGCGATGACACTAATCATAGTAAGTCAAATAGATAGCTATAAGCACTTAGCTAAAATCTTATTATGCGTAAGATCAGCTAAGTCACCTTGATATTTGGTTCTCCATTGAGGTCAGTTTGGAGAACATGTCTCACGGAGACAAACCCCTTCTTATTATAACTTCAGCTTAAACCAATAACTTATCCTAAAGTTGTCTCAGCTATGATAAATATTTTTATCTTATCAGTTCAACCAATTATGTAGTCTTCTGTGATCTACAACCCACTACACATTCTAACTATTATATAAGATAAATGATTAAATATGTGCAAATATATATTAAATCAGATAAGAGAATAAAGCAGTAGAAATGAAAACACATTGTATACAAGCATAAAAGTTGATTCCAGTATACAAAATCCTTGAAGTACTCAGGAAGAGTGGATGTAGGAGTTATCTCCGAACCATTATAAACCTTGTATCTCGTTACTGCTTTATTTATTTACTGTCTTGTAATTCTTATTCATTTTAATAACTGAGTCATTAGCATATTTCAAGAGACACCATCACATGCATACACTCATTTTCTAAAAGATTTTCAAAACGAGAAGAGTCTTCATAATTCCGCATATTTGTTGTCAGTAAAACCCTTCACTGACTTCAGCGTCAAGTGATTAAGTTCACACACTGTCCCAATTTGTGTGTAGCGTAAGAACATAACAGAGGTGTGCCCCCATCCTCACCCAAAAAAAAAACCTCGTAACCTTTTATCTCGTTTTAGGACCATTTATAGACGATGGTTTTTTTAACCGTTGTTATTTTTTTTTGTTTATCCACACATTTATATTGATTACAATTTTTGTTAAATGATTTAAAAAAAATTAAAAAAAATAATCCTAAAACTAGTTATAAATTAATTTCTACTTAATTATTCCACCATAGTTGTTTTAAACTTAACTGAAAACTAATTAATTAATAAATCTCTTACTTAATATGAAATTGAAAAACTACTGCTCCTACTTAGCAAATTCTTCTCTCCCCTCAAGTCATATACACCACGAAACATTCACCATCATGAATTTCTTCGAGAGAAAATTCCCATAAACCTAGTCTACCTCATCTCCGGCTAGTCTAGCTTCACCACGAATTTCTGCTGCAATCATCACGACTTCTTCCGACGACAACTCCCCCAACCCTAGTCAACCTTTCAAGCTCATCAGGGGGATATTATCAATCCTATAAAGGGATATGAATGCTAGATATAGATAACCAGTCTAACCTACAAATAATTATTATCACCCAAATACATAGACTATTGAGTCGACTTGACCCTTACCATAGTAAATCAAAGTGATAGCTAGATAATTCCACTTTGCTAAAAAAAATCTCTAACCTAAGACTAGCTAACTCACTGACGCTTAGGTTCTTCATTAAGGTCAAATAGATAAACATGTCTCACTTTGATCCTCAATACGTTTCACGTACCAATATAAACAAGTTGTTGGGCGATGATTCAGTATAAAATTTGAAGATCTCAAAACCCCTAGCTGAGTAATAAACCAATATAATGTAATAGCTTAAATGATTTCCGAATGTTAGGAACTCGAGAGGCTAGATAGAGTTCGATGGCGACGTGAATCAATAAATTATTAATCTTCTCAACTCGTTGGATGGACTTAGTGATTGAAAACTCAGTAGGATTCTGTCGAGTCTACTGAATGTGCGTTGATATAAATACAGAAGGATTGACCTTCAAAACTGAATCTCTCAGAGAATATCAGTAGAAGACCACTCAGTAAAGTGTCTGAGGAATCAGTATTGGAGTTTGAACAAGCCTCACCTACCAATCTATCTCGACCAGTAAGGAGCTGCCAACACTATACCTACCCTGACATAAAGCTGCTCCTAGCTGAAAAAGAGAGAATCACTACAGTGGCATTCAAAATTTGAGATGATCGTTTTTCTTGTCATTTTTTACACGTGACTAGGTCCCTCCAACGGATATTTTAATGAGTCAAAACTATAAATAGAGGTCAATCTTCAACCACTGAAGACACCGGAAACAAAAAAACATTCACGCTTTCAAAGCTCTGGAAATCTCAAAGCAAACCCAGTGAAGAACTCTCTGCATTCATAGAAATCCTAAACAATTCTTCTAGAGTACTTTAGTTCTCATTCTCTATTCTAAGCAAACACTAATAGATCATAAGCTTAGATATCAAAGGAGTTCATATCTTGAACTGTTCTTATTGTAAAAACTCATTCTTAGTTGGAGAATCTCAAACCTCGTTTTTGAACCTTTTATAAAGTCACTAGGACTATAACTAGAGATATGTCCAATGCACGGATCGATCAAGACTTGCTCAGTATAATTAATTCAAAACCTCCTGGTAATTCAGGACAGTGGATTTATGATCTTACGTATCCGAACTACTTTAAAACCGTAGTGTCGCATTTACTATTTTATCGGTTCTTTCGTTCATTCTCAGTAAAATTTACTTTCAAAATCATAAGTGTGGATTTTCGGTACAACCTTCAAAACACGCACTAGCTTAACTAAAAGCAGTTTTCCAACAAAAACGTTTTTCAAATAGATGAATAAACCGGGCCTACACTTTCCGCACAACTTCTTGTCTTGAGTTTATTGTGGACTGACTAAAGTCGGTAAACAATGTTTAGTATCTTGTAGTACTCGCCCACGCGATCGAAAAGCTTATTTGGCGAACCGATTTATTCGAAAGAAAATTCAATAAAAGACTAACTTTCGCTATTGAGTTTGAACTTGGACTCGGGTGTACTCACCCCACCCCCATACCCCCAACACCCGAAGACTCGTCTCCGGACCAACATAAGTAACTAAGGCAAGCTACTTCCTATTATCTCGCACCTTAAACCGACCACTTGTGTCTAAAGTTGTTGCATCTGTGATGCAAGTTTATATCTCATTAGCTTGACAAATTACATAGTCTTCTGTGATCTACAACATAATATATAATCTAACTATGTGTGAGATATATAAAATGACTTAACAATATGCAAACATAATATTCAGATAGGAGAATCAGATAGTGAATAACAAAAGGTAACATTGTATTTCAAGTAAAAATGTATAAAGAGAAAATAATTAGGCACAAAGAATTTAACATGGTTTGGTTAAATGATCTACATCCACGGGCTGAAATTCAAATTGAATTTAAGCTACCAATATAACAATATCCACTATGTTGGAAACTCTATTGTTGATCCAGCATAACAAATCTCCAGCTTGATGAAAACTTCAACCGTCAACATATATCAAGCTTACTCCACCTCCTCCACAAAAGCATCCCTAGCCTTATTTACCAACAAAATCGAAAGTTATGCTAGAATAGCTGCATGATCGTTTTTCAATAAATCTTTAGAATTGAAATATTTCTTTGCAAAACGATATCCCAATAAAGTGAAACTTTACATCAATGTGTTTCGTCCTCTCAACATGCTTCATCTCCTCCAAAAAGCCTCTACGGACCCCACCATAGACATAGATAGCGGTGTTTGTGGGATTAAAAAACTACTTTTATGTAACTTATTATTATAAATATCAAGTACTCTATCTGTCTCATTCATACTGTATTGAATGTTATATCGGGTTGTCCCACTGATACCGTCTCCTTTCTATAAAAGGAAATACAATAGCACTAAAAATCATAAAAAGTCATGTGGGTCCATATTATTTAAACATTAAAGTCAAGTTTCTTAAATTTCGTGTCGAAACTCTACAAGACAGTATGAATAAGATAGAGGGAGTATAATCATTGATAAATAGAATTAACTAAGACTCATTAATCGATTGGGTATTGACTAATAATTCCTACATCTACGTACTATTCTTTTAGACGTGATCAACTTTAAACATTTATTTTTGACTAATTCAAATTTAATGTTAAGAAGATAAATATGCTACGATTAATCTATTAATAATACATAATTTCTTTCTTAGATATTCAAAATATTTAGCTACTCAAAATTGGTTAAAACGAATCGATGACTCAATTTACTACACCAATTTCTAAAAAAACTTGAATTTGAAATTATAAACATCAACTTTAAGACAACTACGCTATCGGCACCCTCCATCTCCAATGTCCGGATCACCAATTGTCAAATTGAGAAATAGATGGTTCCTTTTGCCGTCTTCCACCCATTATGACTTTTCACTCTATAATGAGCTGTCGCAGTTTTCCAATTGGTTGGGTCTACTTCTTCGCAATTCTCTTTAATTATCGACCTACTAAAAACATTATAAATATGAGGAAATTTTTATATAGTCATTATTAACAATAAAATATCTACTTTACTAAGTTTAATATACCCACACTCTTTTATTTCCACTCTTAAATTAATTTTTGCAAGGTCATCTTCCTATCTCCCACGAGTAACATTGTTGGTCCATAGACGAGCCTTCAGGTGTAGAGAGGGGGGGAGGGAGGGGTTGAATACACTTGAGTGCAAGATTTCAACTCAAACGCAAAAGTCGGTGCTAGTGAATATTACTACGGGACTAGTCAATTGACCAAATTAGCTTTCTAGATCGTGTGGGCATAATATCCTTCTACCGAGTTCTATTTGCTTGAATTCCAATTCAAAGGAAGCAGATTGTTCATTATCAAATTTTTGTGCGGAAGTGTAGGCCCAAAAAATATGTTCGTCTCAGTTTGAAACACGTTTTATCCTGATGGATTTAAAGTCGGTTTATGCAATATGAACAGTAATCAATGCAACAAGAATCGACACAAGCAATTTTTAAAGTAGTTCGGATACACAGGTGTTGGTCCCGAGAGCACGTTCGGTGTAGAGGGGGTGAATACACACTAAACCGATTTTCTCAACTTAAACACGAACAATCTTTTCTAGGGATGATGTCGTCATCGAATGAATTCAACGGTACCGCAAAGTTGTTCTAATCGTGTTTGGCAGAGTGGCCCGACTTTACCGAGATGCGCTGGGCGACCGAGCGTCGAATTCGGTATTGCGGATAGGAGTTCGGGGGTGCGAATAGTGGGCCCAATCCGGTTGAGTTGAAAAACGTTTTTTAATACAACGGTTTCGGGAGATTAGTACGATCTCTTAAGTTTCCTTTGAAACTCGCTGAATGATTTCAAGATAGTTTTCGGCATGAACAGTTAAATCAATGCAACGATGAAAGAGAACACAAAAGAGGAGACACAGCGATTTTTAAAGAGGTTCGGACACAAAAATCCTACGTCCATTGTCCCGAAAGATCGGGAGGCTATGTATTATACGAGGTAGTCTCGGCTCGCATTGTACACCGGACAAAGCCGCGTCTTGGGAATTTATATTGACAAGTCTCGGTTCACGGTTATCAAGCTAAAGTGTTTGAAAAACTCTCCAACTATGAAGGAGTCCTTTTACAATAAGGATTAGTTCAAATATGAACTCCTTCGTCTAAGCTATGGATATGTTCTTTTGAGCTTAGGTTAGAGGGATAGGGAATGAGAAGGTAGCTTCTAGAACGACGAACGCAGTTGAATATAGCTTTGAGTACGTGTAACGTCGTTTGGATACTAGAGGCTTATTTTGATCGGTTGACTTGGTTCCCTAAGAGCTAGGATGTAGTTTTTCACGGAGATATATTCTTCAAATTTCTTGCGAAGAAACTTAGGCTTTTCGGTTTTACTCGTTTTGAATGCTTCCGTGTTCTTGTGTATGCGAGGTTCGGTTCGTGTTCTTCACGTGAGCTTCAAATTTCAATTTATCCCTCTATTTATAGAGAAGAGATTAGGATAGATCGGTTGGAGACGATAACCCTTGTCTGTTCTCTTTTGGGTAGCTAACGGCTCTTTTAGTAGATTGACGAGTTGTCCTTTCCCTCCTTTCTCGAAAAGTTGGTTCGACTTACGGCAGCTTTATTGGTGTAGGACAAGTGTGCCGCTTGCCATTGGTCGAGGGTTGGTAAAATGGTTGAGACGGGAACGGACTTCGAGGAGATCCCAAGGTGACTTCTTATCCTCGTATTTGACTATAAGGGATTGACTTTCAAAGTTATAGCTGGGGGTCGTAAGACCCACCGGCGCTGCTTGAGTCCGATCGTTGATCTGCAGAGCGACCTGCTACCGGAAGCTGGTTCTACGGGGATCAGCTGAGTACAAAGGAACTACTCTTTTGGCGAGCCGGTTTCCACTTGACTCCGTTCCGCATACCCGCTCTGCCGAGTCCCAGTATTACGAAGCTTCCTATTGGGTGCCGAGGCCGAGCAAGCCTAATGAGTGCTCGAGCCGGGCAGAGAAATTGTCTGGCGCAGTGCGAAGCCTCGAAGACAAAAAAACGTATTACAAAGTAAAGGTTCACTGCAATCAATAAGGGTTTTGGGATCTTGAATCTTGGACTAGTTCGGAAGCGCAGAAGTGCTAATGAAGTATATGTGTCGAGTACGAGTAGGCATTTAATCATTTCCCATGCCAGCACGGCAACTACTGAGGATAGAATCATCATCCAACACACGGATCCTACGTCGATATGAGTGAACAAAGCATGGAGTTCTGGAATTAATTTATACTAAGCAAGGTTTTCGATTGATTTATCGCTTTGAGCCGAGATACAGTTCTTATTTCCGGCTTTATATTGAGCAAGTCTCAGTTGATTTGTGCACTGATGCGGATATAATTCTTGTTTCTTATAATGGCGAAGTCCCGATTGATACGTACGCGGATAATCTACTCCATGGTAGTCATAGTGTGACTTTACAATTGAAACTGAAGGGTTTAATTCTTTCTCCAACCCATGAAGGAATTCTTACAATAAA